>PVKM010000128.1:124868-142748 GCA_004027735.1 Carollia perspicillata | reverse complement strand
GGCTTGGTGATGATGAACTCCTTGAACTTGATCTTATCTGAGAAGCACTTTATCTGCCCATCCATTCTGAATGAAAGTTCTGCTGGATAGAGCAGTCTTGGATGTAGGTCCTTGTGTTTCATGACTTGGAATACTTCTTTCCAGCCCCTTCTTGCCTGTAAGGTCTCTTTTGAGAAATCAGCTGACAGTCTGATGGGAACTCCTTTGTAGGTAACCGCCCCCTTATTTCTTGCTGCTTCTAGAATTCACTCCTTCATTTTAATCTTGGCTAATGTAACTATGATGTGCCTTGGTGTGTTCCTCCTTGGATCCACCTTCTTTGGGACTCTCTGAGCTTCCTGGACTTCCTGGAAGTCAATTTCCTTTGCCAGATTGGGGAAGTTCTCCTTTACTATTTGTTCAAATAAGTTTTCCACTTGTTGATCTTCCTCTTCCCCTTCTGGCACTCCTATAATTCGGACGTTGGAACGTTTAAAGATGTCCTGGAGGTTCCTAAGCTTCTCCTCATTTTTTTGAATTCTTGTCTCTTCATTCTTTTCTGCTTGGTTGTTTGTTTCCTCCCTTCTGGTCCACTCCATTGATTTGAGTCCCAGTTTTCTTCCCATCACTACTGGTTCCCTGTGCATTTTCCATCATTTCACTTATGAACACCTTCATTTTTTCATCTAATTTGCAACCAAAATCAACCAATTCTGTGAGCATCCTGATTAGAATTGCTTTGAACTGTGCATCTGATAGGTCGGCTATTTCTTGCTTGCTTAAAAGTGTTGGCTCTGGGACTCTGAGCTTTTCTTCTGTTTGAGTCATTTTTGGTCAGGTGGCGCCTGTTGTGTATGAGGGGTGGAGCCGTAGGTGTTCACCAGGGCTGGTCAGCCTAGTCGCCAAGTTGTGATGTTGTCTGTGGGGGCAGGGTCAGATAGGGAACAATGGCGCCCGTTCTCTCTCTCTGGAGTTTGCGTCCCCTCTGCTGCCTCCCACAAGCAAACTGGGCCCCCCAGGCGTTGGTTCCCAGGTGGGAGGGCCTATGCACACTCTGGGACCTCGCGTGGCAACCTCTCCTTTGAGGCTGGGAGCCTCTCCCGGCACCTTTCCAATAGGTGTTTTTAGGCTTTATTTCCCGTCGCTGGGGCCCTGGGCTGTGCGGTCCGTCTCACTGCCTGCTCTTGCCTAGTTTATCTGCACGCGAATATGTGTCCACAGCTGGCCAACTGCCCTGTGTGCCTTGTGTGCTCTGCTCGTCTCCTCCCGTCTCCTCCCCACGTCTGGGGTCTGCAAGCTCCACGCCACCTACGGCCGCCCGGCGCTCCTGAGCCTGGCAGCCACCTCGTCTTTTTTCCTGCTACTTTCTCTCCCCGCCGCCTGCCGACTCCGCCCCTCTTACCGGTTGGGTTGATTGGTTGTCGACTTCCGTATTTCAATTTTCTGTGTTCTGGTTGTGTTATTGTTTATAAATATTTGTTGTCCTTAATCTTGGTTGTGAGAATTCTTGGTTGTACAGTGTTTCCACCTATGCCTCCATCTTGGCCGGAAGTCAGTTGTAAAAGAATTCTTACATTGGATTGGGCTGAACAGAAGACTAATACAGTCTCCTCTGTCTCTTAGGCTAAATGGAAAAATTAGGTTTAAGGCCTTGCATTTTCTTGAATTCTAGTGTCCCCGGCAGAGGAAAGCATAACTTCTGGTTTTTGTTTGTTTGTTTCTTTTTTTTTTTTTAAGATTTTATTTATTTATCTTTAGAGGGGGAAGGGAAGGGGAGAGGGAGTGAAATATGAATGTATGTTTGCCTTTTGTGCATTCCCTGCTAGGAAATGGCCTGCAACCCAGGCATGTGCCCTGACTGGGAATCAAACCACAACCCTTTGGTTCACAGTTCACAGGCCCATGCCCAATCCACTGAGCTATACCAACCAGGGCTGTTTCTTTCTTTATTCCTTGTAAATTCAGTATTATTATAGTTCTGTACAAAAATTTGGACTCTTAGTCAAAATACACAATTTTAAAGTCTTCCTGTGTTCTCACTATAATTTTATTATACATTAGATGTAATTCTGAAATTATAGTATAAGTCAGTGGGAGAATACAATTTGATATAGAGCAAATAACTTTTATGGGCAAATTTTCGAAAATGTATTTGATGATATTTTCCTGTGTTGAAGGTTCTGTGTAAAAGTCACACAAAAGAGATTTGCACTGTCAAACAGTCAGAAAGAAAAAAGAAAAGAAATCGAGCACCCTCCATCGCTTTTGCAGCTACTTCTCAGAGCTCTTTCATGTTTCCCATTGGCATTAGGGCAAGCAGTGGTATTTTCCTTCTCCTACCATTCCAGATCAATCCCCTTCCTCCTAAGTTTGCCTCGCATTGTTTAATATTTTGAAGTTTATAGGGAGAAGTAAAAGCAATTCAAAACATGACAAACAATGCAGGCTTGGCACACTATTTTATCACTTAAATGAACTATGTCAGTAATGTTAAAAGTTTATAATTTGGATATCCTTCATCTCACAGTTCACTAACCTTGGAAATATAGCATCTTCAAGGCTTAAATTGTCATCATTATGAAGCCTTTCCTGGCCGACTGAAAACTTCCACTGCATATTCTCTGTACTAACTTCATAACTATTTGTATTATAATCAGGATAGACTGATAAGACTGTGGCAAGGGAGGGATCATCTTGAAATTCCAGTGGCTTAAAATATTTTTCTAGTTTATGCCACTTAATCTGTCACTGATTTGTAGGAAAGATGACATTCTGTTCTCACTAGCCATTCAGGGACTCACAATAGTGATGTCTTCATCGTCTTCTAGCTGTACCCCTCTGGAGCACCTGGCCTGTTTGCTCACTATCGCAAGAGTAGAGAGCTGAAGGATTGCACAGGCTTTTCAATGCTTCAATTTGAAATGACAAATGATATTTCCATCCACAGCCCATCCAGAACTAGTCCCATGACCCCACCTAATCTCAAGAGGACAAGAAATGTGGGGAAACAGATAGAATGTTGGGTGAGCACCACTCTCTCTTCCAATAATTCATTAAACAAATATTTATTGAGTGCTTACTATGTGCCAGGTACTCTGCTAGGCCCTGGGGGGGGGGGAATTTTTTTAATCTTAAAGTCAAAAATTCTTGTTCTCATGTAGTGTATATTCCATATTTTGGTTAATATTCATAGTTACTTTTACATATACTTTAAGAACAACTGCTTGTCTTATCATATAATCTCATATATCCTAAGTAAATACCATACATACAATAGTGGTTCAATAAATAAGAATAAATAAATATAACTGTTTAATGTCTTCTTGTATAGGAACCCGTACTCTATAATTACATACAAAGAACACCCAAAACATAGTAAGTTCTTTATGTTAGCCATAGCTCTTATAAAATCACTTCCCTTGTCTAGGCTGTGAACCCTTCAAAAAATTTTGTTAGGTGTTAAAATTTAATAAAAAACTTCTGCGCATGTTTCATGCATAAGGAGGACTGTAACCTCCTTGAGGACAGGAACTCTTCTGTTTGAAGCAATGTAAATTCATAGTTTTCATGCAGTATGATGGAGATAAAACTAGGCAGTCCAGAGCCCTGATGGATTAAAATAAGCATTCATTCATTGAATATTTATTAAGTTTTCTGTTATTTGTCAAGCAGTGTCTACAAAGATGGACGAGAAGTTTATATTCACAAGAAATCAACAGGGTGGGTCAAACGTAGGTTTATAGTTGTGAGTACACAAAGCACAGTTTATTCCTGTTACTGCTTATTAATTATTGTATTTTTCTTATGAACAACTGTGAACCTACTTTTGCTCCACCTTGTACAATTTCCTGTGTAAGTAAACTAGGGTACTGGGCTATATTCTGGTCTCAGAATGGTACTTCGTGTTTGTTACCTCTACTTAATAATTGTATTCACATGAATTAGCCCCTCCCAAAAAATGGGAGGGAAAAAAGTTGAAAACAACTTCTCTTATTCAACCCATTTTAATTACATGAATCCCCCCTAGAATATAACTTAAAGAATAGCAACCTGGTCTCCTCTTGAATATTAACTCCTAAGTCAGTCTATTTCATTATCAGGTAATTTTAATTATTAGAAAGTTCTTTATATTTATCCAAAATCAAAGTGTTCATCTCTGGAACAATATGTAGTAATTTGACCCTAAAGATATGCTATGATAGTAACCAGATTATCTCTAATTTTCTCATCTCCATTCCCTTTTAAATAGAGTGTCAAACTGCCTCACCATTTGATCACTTTCTTCTCAATGTCTTCCAGTTTGTCAGTGCATCTTAAAGTGCGGTACAGCAAACTGTACACAAAGATAGTTGGGACAATGTATAGTTTGTTGAGTACAGTAGAGTTATTTGAGATCATAGGTTTATTAAAGGAGCAATGCTTCCTGGAATGGACATATTATAATAACAATTTGAAAATACAAATAAGATATAAAGGAAAGAAAAAGCATGAGAAACATTTAAATGCTTACAAATGGAATAAAAGGAAGATGGAATACTTTGTCTACAACAATAACGAGTGACACTAGGGAATATATTAAAACATCTGGAATTAGATGGAATAGGTGTAGGTGATTGGGTACATTACAATCCTCAGATAAGTGTGGTTTTGGACCAAATGAGTATTTCAAAGAGGAATTTTAGTGGAATTCTGTGTTGGATATAGCAGGAAGAAGAAACATTAGCAAAGAAATGTTCAAATTTGGTGGGAGCACTAGAAAGAGATTTCTATTACCCAGGAAAAGGGTTTTTTTACATTGAGGTAAAGAGGGTGCAGGTAAAGGGAAGTTATATAAACAAGAAGGTACAGGATTTGGCAGGAAAAATTTTTGATGTAGTATGAAGCAGAAAAACCCATACTTATTTTGTGGTGGAGAATAAGATTCTTGGCAAAATGATGAAGTAATAATAACAATAGTTAACACATTTAAGGCTTAACCATATGCAAGATTTATTCAAGGTATTTCCCATATGTTAACACATTTAACCATTACAAAAATTTGAGTTAATTTTTTGTAATATACCAATTTATTGGATGAGAAAATTCGCCCACAGAGAAGTGAGTTAATTTGCTGAATGTCACACAGCTAGTAAGATGACAAAGCTCAGATTTTTTTTTATATATTGGGGTGACATTGGTTAATAAAATTATATAGGTTTCAAGTGTACACTTCTATAATACATTATCTGTCTATTGTATCGTGTGTTCACCCCACAAAGTCAAGTTTTCTTCCAATGCCATTTAGCCCCCTTTACCTCTTGTCCTCCTTTCCCTCCAGCATAGCTATACTGTTGTCTGCCTCTATGAGGTGTTTTTTTTTCTCTTTTTGCTTAATCTCCTCCCTATTTTCACCTAGAATCCCCCACCCCTTGTCTGACAGCTGGCAGTCAGTTTTTTTAGTTTCTTTTATTCATCAGATTCCACATATAAGAGAAATTATGTGGTATTTGTCTTTCTGTGACTGGCTTGCTTAACTTAGCATGATACTCTCCAGGTCTATCCATGCTGTTGCAAAGGGTAAGAGTTCCTGCAATTTTTTTTTATCCTCACCCAAAATCAATAAGTGACATGCTTATAGATTTATAGACAAAGGGAGAGAGAGAGGTAGAGAATCATTGATGTGAGAAACATCTCATATGTGACATAAAGGGGTACTGAACCCACAAACCAGGCTTGTGCCCTGACTGAAAATCAAACCCAGGATCTTTTGGTTTACAGGACAACTCTCCAATTGAACTTGCTGTCTTGGGCAGGATTGCCTCCTTTTTACAGCTGAATAGTGTTCCATTGTGTAAATGTACCACAGCTTTTTGATCCACTCCTCTACTGATGGACACTTGGGCTGCTTCCAGATCTTAGCTATTGTAAATAATGCTGCAATGAACATAAGGGAGCATATATTCTTTTGACCTAGTGTTTTGGATTTCTTCAGATATATCCCCAGAAGTGGAATTCCTGGGTCATAAGGCAGTTGCATTTTTAATTATTATGGTATCTCCATATTGCATTCCACAGTTGCAGATTTTATCTGCAACATCTGCATTCCTACCAACAGTGCTCAAGGGTTCCCTTTCCTTCACATCCTGGCAAATGCCGGTTGTTTGTTGATATTGATGGCAGCCATTCTGATAAGTGTAAGGTGGTATCTCAGTGTGGTTTTCATTTGCACTTCTCTGATGATGAATGATATTGAGTGTCTTTTCCTATGTCTATTGGCCATCTGTATGTCCTTTTTGGAGAATTATCTATTCAGGTCCTTTGTTCATTCTTTTAATTGGATTGTATGTTTTCTTGATATTGAGTTTTATAAGTTCTTTATAAACTTCGGATGTTAACCCCTTATCAAATGTATATCAATAGTAAATATGTTCCACCATGAGCGGATTGTCTTTACATTTTGTTGATGGTTTCCTTTGTTGTGCATAAATATTTTAGTTCAATGTAGTCCCATTTGTTTATTTTTCTTTTGTTTCTCTTGCCTCAGGAGACATAGCAGAAAATAGATTGTTATGAGAAATGTCCAAGATTTTACCGCCTATGTTCTCTTCCAGAATTTTTATGATTTCGAATCTTATATTTAACTCTTCAATCCATATTGTGTTTATTTTTGTGTGTGGTGTAAGAAAGTAGTCTAGTTTCATTTTTCTGCACATAAGCTGTCTAATTTTCCCAACACCATTCATGGAATATAGACTGTTTTTACCCCATTGTATGTTCTTGCCTCCTTTGTTAAATTTACATAAAGGTGTAGCTTTATTTCAGGGATCCTCTGTTCCATTGACTTCTGTGTCTGTTTTTATGCCAGTACCATGCTATTTTGATTGCAGTGATCTTATAGTATAGTTTGATATCAGGTAGCCTGATTCCTCCAACTTTGTTCTTTTTTCTCAAGATTGCTGTGGCTATTTAGGGTCATTTATTGTTACGTATAAATGTGTGGAATATTCTACTTCTGTGAAATATGACTTTGATATCTTGATAGGAATTGTGTTGAATCTATAGATTCCTTTGGGTAGTGTGGATGTTTCAACAATGTTAATTCTTCCCATCCATGAGCATGGTATATGATTCCACTTACTTGTATTTTCTTCAATTTATTTCTCCTGTCTTACAATTTTCTGAGTACAGGTCTTTCACATCCTTGGTTAAATTTATTCCTAGGTGGGATTTTTTCTGATGCAAGTGTAACTGGGATTGTTTTTTTAGTTTTCTTATCTGATAGCTTATTATTGATGTATGGAAATGCAACTGATTTCTGGATATTTATTTTGTATCTCAATACTTTACTGAATTCATTTATCAGTTCTAGTAGTTTTGTGGTAAAATATTTGATGTTTTCTATTTACAGTATAATGTCATCTGAAAATAATGACAGTTTTATTTCTTCCTTTTCAATTTGGATGCCTTTCATTTCTTCTTGTCCGATTGCTGAGGCTAGGATTTCCAATACTATCTTGAATAAAAGTGGTGAATGCGGACATCCGTATATTGTTCCTGATCTTAAGGAAAACATTTTGAGTTTTTGCCTATAGTATGATGTTGGCACTTGGTTTGTGGTATATGGCCTTTATAATATTGAGGTATTTTCCTTCTTATCCCACTTTGCTGAGATTTTTTTATCCTAAATAGGTGCTGGATTTTATCAAATGCTTTTCTTGTATCTATTAATATGATCATGTGTTTTTTTATCCTTCATTTTGTTTGTGTGGTGTATCACATTTATTGATTTTTAGATATTGAACCAACCTTGCATTCCTGGAATAAATCCCATTTGATCATGGTGTATGAATTTTTTAATGTATAGCTAAATCTGGTTTGCTAATATATTGTTTAGGATTTTAGCATCTATGTTTATCAGAGATATTGGCCTGTAATTTTCTTTTCTTGAAGTGTCTTGATCTGATTTCAAATTAAGATGATATTGGCCTGGTACAGTGAGTTTGGGAGTCTTTCCTCTTCTTGAGTTTTTTGGAATATTTTGAGACAGACAGGTGTTCTTTGAATGTTTGGTAAGATTTACCTGTGAAGCCATCTGGTTTAGGACATTTGTTTTTTAGCACTTTTTTGACTACTCCTTCAGTTTCATTAGTTGTAGTTTGTCTATTAATATATTCTGCTTTTTCCTGGTTTACTTTTAGAAGATTGTATGTTTCTAGGAATTTATGCATTTCATCCTGATTGTTCGATTTGTTGGCATATAGTTGTTTGTAATATTTTCTTACAATCCCTATATTTCTTTGGTGTCAGTTGTTACTTATCCTGTTTCATTTGTTTGGGTCCTTTCTCTCATGTTTTTAATGAGTGTGGTTAAAGGTTTGTCAATCTTCTTTATTTTTTCAATGAACCAGCTCTTGCTTTCATCGACCTTTTGTATAGTTGTTTTAGACTCTATTTTGTTTATTTTTGCTCTGATCTTTATTATTTCCTTTCTTTAACTCACTTTGGGCTTTGTTTTTATATTCCTACTTCCTTTAAGTATAACATAGTTGTTGTTTTTTTTTTGAGATTTCCCTTGTTTCTTGAGGTAGGCCTGTACTGCTGTGAATTTCTCGCATAGGACTGCTTTCGCTGTATCCCCTACATTTTGGGTTGTTGCATTCTCATATTCATTTGCTTCAAGGTGTGTTTTGATTTTTTCCTTGATATCATTGTTAATCTTTTCATTATTTAGTAACATGTTATTGAGCTTCCATGTGTTTGTTTTACACATTATTTGTTTCTTGTGATTGATTTCTAATTTCATTTATGTTATTTTCAGAGAATATACTTGAAATGATTTCAATCTTTTTAAATTTACTGGGACTTGTTTTGTATCCTAACGTGTGGAGTACCCTGGAAAATGTTTCATATGTACTTGAAAAGAACGTAGTCTGCTGCTTTAGGATGAAGTGCTCTGAAGATACCAAATGTATCTGATCTAGTGTGGCATTTAAGACCCCTATTTCTTTGTTGATTTTCTGTCAGAAAGATCTATCCATTGACGTCAGAGGGGTGCTAAAACCTTCTGCAGTGACACTTTACTGTCGGTCTTTCCCTTTATGTCCATCAAGATTTGCTTTATATTTAGGTGCTCCTATATTGTATGTATAAATATTCAGAAGGATTATATCCTCTTGTTGGATTACTCCCTTTATCATTATGTAGTGTCCTCTTTGTCTCTTATTATAGCTTTTGTTTTAAAGTCATTTGGTTAGAAATAAGTATTGCTACCTTAGCCTCTTGTTTTTCCTTTCCATTTATATGAAATATTTTTTCCATCCATTTACTTTTAGTTTTTGTGTATTGTTCTGAGGTGGGTCTCATAGATAGTATATATGTGGGTCTTGTTTTCTTATTTATTCAGCTACCCTGTGTCTTTTGATTGGAACATTTAAGTCATTGACATTCAGAGTGATTATTGATACATACACATTTATTGCTATTTTACTCTTTTAACTATGTTTCTACTCCTCCATTTTCTTCTTTCAATTATTTTATTTTTCAATTACAGTTGACATACAATATTATATTAGTTTCAGTTACGTACCCCAGTGATTAAACATTGCATAACTTAATAAGTGATCATACTGATAAACCTCATGCCCATCTGCTACCATAAATAGTTATTAGAATATTATTGACTATTTTCCCTGTGCTGTATTTTATATCAACATGATTTTTCTGTTACTGTCAATTTATACTTCTTAATCCCTTCACCTTTTTCATCCAAGTCCCCGCCCATCTGGCAAGCATCAAAATGTTCTGTTCATTTTTTAAATTTAATTATTTATATATATATATTTGTTACCATTTTATTGTTCACATTTTCCCCATCCCCCTCCTTCCCCCTCCTCCTCTTCTCCTTCTTCTCCTCCATCTGTCTTCTTCTTTTTCAAGAAGGCCCTTTAGCATTTCTTGTAATACTGGTTTCGTTGTAATGAACTCATTTATCTTTTTCTTATCTGGGCAGTTCTTTATTTCTCCTTCAATTCTAAATGATAGACTTGCTGGGCAATTTAGTCTTGTTTTTATGTTTTAGTGTTTCATCACTTTGAATATTTCATGCCAGTCCCTTCTGGCCTGAAATGTTTCTGTTGAGAAATAAGGTGACAGTCTTATGGGAGCTCTTTTGTAGGTAACTAACTGTTTTTCTCTTGCTGCTTTTAAGATTCTTTTCTGGTCTTTAAGCTTTGTGATTTTAATTTTGATGTGTCTTGATGAGGGCCTCTTTGGGTTTATCTTGTTTGGGATTTTAGCATTTCCTGGACTTGTATGTATGTCTTTTTCCTTCACCACGTTAGGAAAGTTTTTAGTCATTGTTTCTTCAAATAGGTTCTCAATATCTTGCTCACTCCCTCCTCCTTCTGATACCCCTATGATGCAGATGGTGTTATGCTCTATGTTGTAAAACCAAATTTCCCTTAAATAATTCTCAATTCCTTTTTCTTTTTGCTGCTGTGACTGGGTGTTTTCTGCTACCTTGTCTTCCAAATCCCTAATTCTATCCTGTGGTTCATTCAACCTACATTTATTACTTACAGTGTATTCTTTATTTCAGATATTGTATTCTTCATTTGTGACTTTTTATTGTTTCCATGTCCTTTTCCATGCTTTTGTAATTCTCACTAAGTTCCTTGTAGTTCTAAATTCCTTGACCATGTTTATAACCTTTTTTTAAAACTCTGTAGCTATTAAATTGCTTGTCTCCATTTCATTTTGCTATATTTATGGAGAGTTCTTCTGTTCCTTCATTTCGGTCATGTTTCTTTGTCTCATTTTGACTGCCATTTTGTGTGTGTTTGTATGTATTAGGTAGATCTGCTATGACTCCCAGTCGTGGTAGGTGACCTTATGTAGTAGGTGTACTGTGCATCCCAGTGGCTCAGTTTCCTCGATTGACCGAACTGAATACTCTAGGAATGTCCATTTTGTTGGTTATGTGGCCCTTCTTGTTGTAGTTGAGTCTTGATTGCTATTGGCCTATTCTTTCATCATGTTGACCTTCAAGTTGGCTGACTTTGAGGATCAACACTGACCACAAAGTATGAGGTGCTGTATAGGTGCTGACCACATGAAGCAGAATTTGCCTCAGCAGGGTCGGGTGCCTGCCAAGATCTTCCTTTGGATATGCTGCTTGTGAAGCTAATGGGATTCTGCTCTGATATTTTCAGAAGCTGGCTTCTGAGTGTGTTGATTCTGGGGCCTCCTGGTGCAGACCAATATCCAACACTGCATATGACTGACCCTGGGCAATCTTTTTGGAGCCACAAACTGATCCACAGTTAGTGGCTGCCTCTGCTGGTCCTGGGTGTACCCAGCTTTGGCTGCCTTTGCACCAAAGCTGGCTTTTAATAGTAATAGGCTTAACAACATTTGAGCAAAAGTCCCAAGGGAGATCTGCTTTCATCTGCCTCCACATGCCACTTGCCTGTTAGGCTCAGTCACAGAAAGAGCCTCTCATGGTACTCAAGTTGCATGAAATATGTTTTCAGTGAGTCACCAGGTATGAGTGAGTAGTATTCACCAGACTGACACAAATTCAAACTTGGTGCCAGCACTTGGTCTGAGCCACTCAGCAAATGTCCTAGGATATAATAAATCTAGCTGACACCTTCTGAGTGCTTGCACATCTTTGTGGTATGGTGGGATCTCAGGGACTTGTCAGGGTAAACCCAGCAGAATTTATCAGGCCCAAAGGGACCAAGATTTGGTTGTGTGAATGGAGGGCTCTGTGCCATTTGGGCATGTGAGGGGAAAATGTCACCCATCTTAGACCATACAACTCAGTCTGTCTCAGATTCTTTGTGTACTCTGATTTCAGCAGGGTGGCCCACCAGCAGTTGGGAGTGTGGGGTTATTGGATATCAAAATGGGAAGGTGTCAGTCAGACCCGGAGGAAAGTCATGGAAGTAGCCGCAGCTCTAGAACAGTGTAACTCAGTCTGTCCTGGTTTCTGCCCAGACCTCCTGGTCAGGGCAGAGTCACCAGAAGTCTGGAGGGTGGGGCTAGCAGATCTCCCAAAAGGGGGAGGCACCAATCAGGTTCATAGGAAAGTAAGGGGAATGACTGCCACACAATCCAGTCACTGATACCCCCTGAGTGTGGTCAGACCCCTACACCCCAGCCAAGACATCTGATTCCTTAGCAGGACCTAAACTCCATAGGGTGGGGTGAGAGAGAGTCCATAGGGTGGGGCTATTGCATTCTCTCAGGCCAAAGCCATATGGGTGGGAGTGTTCCAGCCAAGAAAGTTGGTGTCTACAGTGTGGTTGAAGAACTGAGTTCAGGGATCCTGGTGTCTGTCTCTTTAGCTCTCTTTCCAGAGCCACAAAGTTCAATCTGTTCTCACATGACTCTGGTCTGCTCTGCCCTCTCTCTACCAGAGCCTAGTGTAAGTGGCTGTGATCGAGATTTTGTGCTTTTGCCTGTTAAGATGGTGCTCTAGTGGACTTCTCTCTTTCCCTGGTGGACAGAATCCCAGGTGATTTTCACAGCCAGATGCTATATTGGTGACTGTCCTTGCCTTGGTATTCTGGCCTGAGGAGCCCACCTTGGTGTTGAGACCCCTCACTTCTCAGTGGAAACTATGCAGCCGAAAAATCCCTCTGAAATCTCAGCTGCTGCTTGTGAGAGTGTGGCCAGCCCTTCTTGCATCTCCACCCTTTCCGCCAGTCTTGATATGGCTTCTTCTGTAAATCCTTGGTTATAGGACTTCTCTTCAACTAGTCTTCAGTTGGTTATTCAGGATGACTGTTCTATATATTTGTTGTAATTCCTGCTTGGTCCTAGGAAGAAGTGAGTGTAACATCCACCCATTCTGCCACCATCTTGGATCCTCCAAAACTGTGATCCTAATCCACGTAGTCTGGCTCCAGAATCTGTCCTTTTACTCAGTCTAGTGTCTTTCACATCTCATAAGTTACCTATCTGCGCCCTTCTTTTCTTACATGCTGTCGCCTTTCCTACTCCCCTAATGGAGCCAATATCTTCTGACCTTTTCTTTTCCCTACCATTAGAAACTACTCTCAGGTAAGAAGCTGATATGCTCATTGATTCATTTATATCAATGAATAAATGACTGATGGTTTAACATAAAATACTACCATTCTAGGGTTGAATTTTTTTTACGGGCATAGGAAATGTTAAGGGGCCATAAAACCTTAACCCAAAACTGTGTTAAAATTTAAAGTATGTATGGACATGGGAGACAGAGTTCATTGGGTGCATGACTTTCTGTGCCATCAAATTACACCATTATTCAGCTGGTGTGAGCCTTGTGGGAATCCTAGTAGAAGTGAGGTACAATCATAAAAGTGGGAATGCAAAAATCAGAGATACATCTTAATATATTGAATCAATGATTTTAGAAATATCCTATTTCTCTAATTCATTATGAGGTGGAGAGTTCTCCTATAACCCCTAGTAACAGAGACCCCAGAAGAAAGCTTTAAGTTGGATGGTCATATATGAAATGAGATCATCCTATGGTAGAGTTTGTATTTACACATTTACGTCTGAATGGAGGTAGAGCTAAGGATTGATTAGGTTCCTTTATTTTCTACAGAAATAAAACCCTCTCATGTGGATCTCTGATTTATCCACTCTAGGAATCTTAAAACCTAGGAAGTTGCCCTAGAGCAACAATTTTGAACCTTTTTCATCCCATGCCACACATAACCTACTAAAATTATCTGTATTTTTTTGCCAATCTGGCATAATTTTGATTCATTCACAGAGGACAGCTATTGTGTCAGCTGTTATCTTTTTTATTTGATGGTCTAAGGGAAAATAGGTCAGTACTGAGTACTCAGTACTCAGGTATTGCATATTCTAAAAAGTCTTGCAGCACACCAGTTAAAAATCCTTACTCTAGAGTTAACCTTGATACATCTCTTCTTGTTCCACATCAGTCATCAAGCTCTTCATTTCTTTCTTTAATTAAATCTAGTTTAGTTCAACAAGCATTATTGAATGCCAACTTTATGCCAGATACTCTGCTCTGGGCATATAAGTACTCCTCTCTTAAATGTCTCATTTTCTAGGAAAGAATATAGTGTGATTAAAGCAATCATAAAAGTGAGCTTGAATACATAAGCAATATACAAGAGAGAATACTGTGTTAGGGAAGGTCAGAAAGGTTTGCAAAAGAAGTGATGCCTGAATAGGGTTTTTAGGATGAATAGGAGTTCCTCAGAATAATGTCAGGGGAGCAAAATATTGTAGCTGGAGGGCAAAACATACACAAAGATGTGGAAGCGCAGCACAGTGTGGCCTGTCAGTTGCAGGTAGTATTGATGTAGAATAGAAGAAGTTGGAGTCAAGGGGTGGTGAAAATGATGTTTTGGTTTTCTTCAGTGTCAAGAGCTTCATATGCTTAGAGTATCAACTTGTTTATGTCCATGTCTGTGATTATTGAAGGCCTAACTGTTTTTCATTGCTCTGCTGAGTCATTCCTCTATGCCTCTTCTTGAGACTTTAGTCACTATATCTTGATACCTAAGCATTTGTATACAGTTTGTGTTCTCAATTCTCAACCCTCCATGATAGGAACTGGTGTCTAAGAGTAGCAGAAGTAGTAATAGAAGGAATGACAACTTTCACTTTTATCTAGATGATCATATAGGTTTAATAATCAAATTTGCATATAATAATTTTGAAAATTTTTCAGAGTTAAAGGACTAATATGAAAATGATGTTAGTACAGTAATACAATTTACTATACCAAATAATTTAATTTGGCTAAATAAGTGTCTTTTTCTGCTCTCTTTCCATGTAATACACAGTATTGAGAAAATATACAATGGAAGAAAACAGAAAGAAGATCCTTCCCTTACGTAACTGAGAGAAAATATTTAAATTTACACTCATGCAGTGTCTTGCTTTAATCAGCTCTCTAAGAGAGCAGAATTGTGGAGAAGCATTTATTTAGCTTCTGTTCATCATAAAATTTGACAGTATAAACACAAAGGAAGAATAGTTCTTAAAGAATGTAGTGCTATAAAATGAAGTTATGTGGAAAACACCTCAAAGCAAACTAACTTTTATGTTAATTTATTTGTAACTTCTTTTTTAAGGATGCTGGGCAGTTTTATGCTAAATATAAAGAAACAAGAATGAAGGAAAAGGAAGATGCATTGACTAGAGCTGAACTTGAAACGATTCAGAGTGAGTTTTAAACATTGTCATACTGTGTTAACAAAATCATAAAACTGATTATTTAAGCTTGGATTTTTGCCTTAAATTCAGTAGAAATTAAATTTTCTGTGCTTTCTTTGCCACTCTCTAAATAGAATTACTTGTATTTCATGTATTATATGTGGAACATACTATATTAGTAATTTCTGTGCTACCCACAGTTTAATATCAGAAAGAGAGATAAAATAAAATCAACATGTTCCTTAAGTCTAGGAAGCATCCAGAATCTAGAAAGTCCTAAAATACTCTAGTGGTGTAATTGTCATTGGTAGTTTGTGCCAAGTCTACAGTAGTAAGTGGCAAAACTGGAAAACCAGTGATTTTTCTTTTGAAAGTCTTTGTTTCATTTATATTACTGTTATAGAAATGAAAAACCATGACTAAATTATCAGTATGTTGAAATCTTCCATTGAATTATAAAGATAGTTATTGCTGATTTTAGGAAAAGTGGAACATAAAAGGCATTTTTTCCAGCCCTGGTCTTTTTATCTAATTTTCCATAGCTCCATCTTTCTCACACATACATTCTTTGTCCCTTTATGTTCTTTTATTTTTGTTCAGAGCATTTAACAGTATTTAGCATTAACTTATTTATTAATTTTGTTTACCATCTGGTTCCCCCAATAGATTGTAAGTTTAATGAGGGTACAGGCTATAGTTTCTATCCAAGTATCTTAAAGAGTCCCTGGCACATAGTAGGTACTCAATAAATACTTGTCAACTGAATTCACAGAGGTGAAATCTCTAATCTTTTAAAAATTCCAAATGAGTGTTTTTGGTTCAGGCTTCATTCCCTCCACAGACTGAGATTCTTAGCGAAGTACACAGTGTGCATGCTACCAATCCGGGCACAGAAGACAATGCAGAGATAATTAATGCTTGGTCACTTTACACCTGTAAGTGGATATACAAGACAGCATGGATAGTTTTACAAAACAATTTTTGTGCTTTTTGAGAGTATGTGGTAAAAGCTATTCTGCAGTGTATAATAGTAATTTGGCCCAGTCAAACTGTGAAAGTGCAACTGTAGGATTAGTATACCACACATTCAAGTCACACATGCAGTATATAGAAATATGGTGGTAGCTATTTCCCTTCATATACTGAAAGTCCTATCTTTCTACCTTCACCCTGACACCAGACGGTGGTTTAAGAAGAGATAAGAATTAGCCCTGACTAGTGTGGCTCAGATGGTTGAGCATCATCCTTCAAACCAAAAGGTTGTCAGTTCAATCCCCAGTCAGGGTACATGCCTGGGTTGCGGGTTTGGTCCCTGCTTGGGCCATGTGCGACAGGAGACTGGTCGAGGTTTCTCTCTTGCATCAATGTTTCTTTCCCTTTTTTTCTTCCTTCCTTCCTTTCTCTCAATGAATGAATGAATGAATGAATAAAATCTTAAAAAAAGAAGAGATAAGAATTATATCCCATTCAAATAAAAAAGTTCATTGCTACTACTTAAATGTGTGCCTTTGAGAATTTTGGTTTTCTGACCTTTTTAAAAAAAAAGTTCGACTAGTTAATCCCAGTATTAGTTTTCTGTTGCTCCTCTAAAAAATGGCCACAAATTAATTGGCTTAAACACAGATTTATTATTTTACAGTTGCGTGGGTCAGAAGTCCGACATGGAACTCAGTGCTCTAAAGTCAAGATTTATCAAGCAGGGCTGCCTGCATTTCTTTTCCAGCTTCTAGAGATCTCCCACATTTCTTGGGTCCCGGCATCCTTACTCCATCTTCCAAGTCAACAATGTTTCATCTCTCTTACTGTTCTGGCGTCACATCTCTGTCTGAGCATAACTGGGAAAGGTTCTCTGCTTTTAAGGACCCAGGTGATTAGATTAGACCACCTCGGATAATTTGGTATAAGCTCAAGGTGCTCAGCCTTAATCACATCTGCAAAGTCCCCTTCCCCGTGTAAAGTAAACTATTGCCAGCTTCTGGGGATTAGAATGTGGTCATGTTTAGGTACTGTTTTTTGTTTTTGTTTTTTCCCCTATTAGAATCCTTCGATGTCTGGGAAGCTTTAGAACAGGGAATATTTCTTTTTAATCTTTTTGTCTACAGAATTGAATACAGTGTCCTGGCACATAGAGAAAGAATATATGAATTAATGTAATGCTGTGAATATTAATGTGTCATACGTGCACTTATCCTATACAGACACTGTTTCAGGGGCATATAATTTAATTCAAAAGTTTTATCAGTTACAAATACAAAATAATATTTAAATCAACCATATACTTGTTTAAAGCAGACTTCCATTTAGAGGAGAAATCTTAGGATGACAGATGATTACATATTAAGATTGACTGATATGTGTGCTGGGGAGTAAGGGTGGACAAACAATTAATATTGTCACATTAAACCTAAGATTGAAGTAGACCCTGATGTTATAGCAGTTGAAATAGTTTTACTTAAATTAATTGAATTAATGAATAAATGAAACTAAATGTAATTTTTATATAATTTTTTATGGTGTTTAATTTTATTTTATTGATTATGCCATTACAGTTCTCCCATTCCCCCCCTTCATTCCCCTCCACCCTGCACACCCCCTCCCACCCCCATTCCCCCTCTTTAGTTCATGTCCATGTGTCATAAGTTCTTTAGCTTCTACATTTCTCACACTACTCTTGCCCTCTCCCTGTCTATTTTCTCCCCACTGTCTATGCTACTCATTCTCTGTACC
>PVKM010000128.1:55494-124768 GCA_004027735.1 Carollia perspicillata | reverse complement strand
GTCCTTTTACTGTTCATATTTTTATCTTCTTTTTCTTAGAAAAGTCCCTTTAACATTTCATATAATAAGGGCTTGGTGATGATGAACTCCTTGAACTTGATCTTATCTGAGAAGCACTTTATCTGCCCTTCCATTCTGAATGAAAGTTCTGCTGGATAGAGCAGTCTTGGATGTAGGTCCTTGCCTTTCATGACTTGGAATACTTCTTTCCAGCCCCTTCTTGCCTGCAAGGTCTCTTTTGAGAAATCAGCTGACAGTCTGATGGGAACTCCTTTGTAGGTAACCGCCCCCTTATCTCTTGCTGCTTCTAGAATTCTATCCTTCATTTTAATCTTGGCTAATGTAACTATGATGTGCCTTGGTGTGTTCCTCCTTGGATCCACCTTCTTTGGGACTCTCTGAGCTTCCTGGACTTCCTGGAAGTCTATTTCCTTTGCCAGATTGGAGAAGTTCTCCTTTACTAT
The DNA here is from genome assembly GCA_004027735.1 of Carollia perspicillata. Taxonomy (NCBI): domain Eukaryota; kingdom Metazoa; phylum Chordata; class Mammalia; order Chiroptera; family Phyllostomidae; genus Carollia; species Carollia perspicillata. The sequence goes on along the minus strand of PVKM010000128.1, from coordinate 124,304 downwards.
TTGTTCAAATAAGTTTTGCACTTGTTGCTCTTCCTCTTCTCCTTCTGGTACCCCTATAATTAGGGTGTTGGAACATTTAAAGATGTCCTGGAGGTTCCTAATCCTTTCCTCATTTTTTTGAATTCTTGTTTCTTCCTTTTTTTCTGCTTGGTTGTTTGTTTCTTCCTTCTGGTCCACTCCACTGATTTGAGTCCCAGTTTTCTTCCCATCACTACTGGTTCCCTGTGTATTTTCCATGATTTCACTTATGAACACCTTCATTTTTTCATCTAATTTGTGACCAAAATCAACCAATTCTGTGAGCATCCTGATCACCAATGTTTTGAACTGTGCATCTGATAGGCTGGCTATCTCTTGCTTGCTTAAAAGTGTTGGCTCTGGGGCTCTGAGCTTTTCTTCTGTTTGAACCATTTTTGGTCAGGTGGCGCCTATTATGTTTGAGGGGTGGAGCCTTAGGTGTTCACCAGGGCGGGGCAGCCTAGTCACCAAGTTGTGATACTGTCTGTGGGGGGCAGGGTCAGAGAGGGAACAGTGGCGCCTGTTCTATGCTCTCTAGAATTTGCGTCCCCTCTGCTGCCTCCCACAAGCAAACTGGGCCCCCCTGGTGCTGGTTCCCAGGTGGGAGGGCCTATGCATACTCCGGGACTTTGCGGGTCTCCCCGGTGACCTCTCCTGTGAGGCTGGGAGCCTCTCCTGGCACCTTTTCAATTGGTGTTTTTAGGCTTCATTGCCCGTCACTGGGGCCCTGGGCTGTGCGGTCCGTCTCACTGCCTGCTCTTGCCTAGTTTATCTGCACGCGAATGTGTGTCCACAGTTGGCCAACTGCCCTGCGTGCCTTGCATACTCTGCTTGTCTCCTGCCTGTGTCTGGGGTCTGCAAGCTCCACGCCACCTACACCGCCCGGCGCTCCCAAGCCTGGCAGCCACCATGTTTTCCTGCCGCTTTTCCTCTTTGCCGGCTGCCGACTCTGCCCCTCTTACCGGTCTGGTTGAATGGTTGTTGGACTTCCGTAGTTCAATTTTCTGTGTTCTGGTTGTATTATTGTTTATAAATATTTGTTGTCCTTAATCTTGGTTGTGAGAGGAGGTACAGTGTTTCCACCTACGCCTCCATCTTGGCCGGAAGTCTATATAATTTTTATTAAGTAAAATTGTTACATGAAATTTTCTAAGCCTTTTAAAACTGGTTCAAAAGAAAGGGGGAAATCACATTTACTACAAAAAAAGAAAAATATCAAATTAACCCTCCTCGATTTAATTGACATGTAACATTATGTTAATTTTATGTGGACAACATAATGGTTATATATCTGTGTGTATATATATATATATATAGCAAAATGTCACCACAGTAAGCCTAGGTAACATCTATCATATTGTAACACATAGTGACAAATGTTATTTCTTGTGATAAGAACTTCTAAGATTTATTTTCTTAGCAACTTTCAAATATATAATACATTATTAACTACCGTGATCAATCTGAACATGATGTCCCCAGAACTTAATTTATTTTATCACACACAGCTTTTTTATGTAGTTTTTGTAAGCACTTATTTTGGCATATATGAATTCTCTCATAATAATAAATTAAATATGCACACTAAAACAACTTTGAAAATAGGGGTTAAACATAAAGTATATCATGATATAAAAATTTCCTTTTGAAGTTTGTGACCATTTTCCAAATTGTTCAAATATTTTTGTTCTATGAGTTTGATAGCAATTCTCAGGTTTAATAATTGTCTCTTATTTTTTACTATTGCTTAATAAAAAATATTATGTAGAGAAATACAAATTTTAAAATCTGATCACTCTCTGTGTACCAGTAAAAATGTATAATAGTTTTCTAAAAAGTTTGAAAATTCACCACTGACTTTTCATTTCTTGAAACTCAAAATAGAAAAACTAAGTACTAGAAAGCCCGTTAAAAATATTCATGTTAGGCTCTGAGTAATAAGACTTCTCTTACTTATGTTTTGGTATCAGTGGTATATTTAGAAAAGACAGTGGTATCAACATTAAGAATGTTAAAGTACAGTCACATTATTGTTAATAATGTCAGAAACTGTCATGTATTTTTTAATATAGTCTCTAATGGTTACATGCAAAGAATCTTTTAATTAATTTTGTTAACTTCATTACAGTGTGCTGAATTGTATACTTTAGAATTAATACATAAAGGCTCCAAATCCCCCAGTGTGCATTTCACTTGCCCCTATCTTTCTTCATTTTAAAGAGCATCATTGGAATACTGAGTTCATAATAACATTTCCATCTGCTTAATTGAGTAAATGCATCTCATGCAGATTGGCCATAGCTATTTTATGCTGCCTGTTTTTCACAACTTAATTGCTAGTCTGCCCTCAAGTCTATCGGTGTTGCTGCTGAGATTGTGCAACATCCTCTGAGGGCTCCCCTGGAACATCATTGAGCAGGGTGTGGTATTTTATTAAAATGGTATTTTAGAGGGTGATATAGGAAAAGGGTAATTTCTTAAAAATAAATATTCTTTGGGGAAGTCTTTTTGCAAAAAAAGTGATACCTATTTGAAAAAAAATTAGCATTTATTCCTTTATTACAAAATTTTAGTTAATTTTCTGTTTTAGCTTTAAACAAGTTGAATATTTATAAGACTGTCAGTGTTAATAACACTTTTATGTACTTTCTAATTATATGAGTCTTATTCTAAGCCAAAAGTGATGAATTCTAAGTACTATCATGAAACATTCCATATTATTAATGGAAAAAATACATTTCGATTATTTTATAAAGATTGATTGTAAAAGCTAAAATTTGAATAGACAAAAAGAGGGAAGGAAAGATAGAAGTAAAACCTAACATTTCCTTTACCTTTTTCTCTATATCTTACATGATTTAAGAACAAAGACAAAATCAAATAATCAAAATCCTACTGTCAACTGCTTCTTTTATACCTCCGCAAGTAACAATTTTAAAAATTAATTAAGTTTTTATGTGTTTTGTGGTCCTCAATGCATGCTCAGTGACACACCCGGGGTGCCAAACTGACAGAAAGGTGGGGGGCAGAACATGCTTCTTTATGGTCTTGGGATAGGAAACACTCAACTTCTCTGGCAAAGGAAGACTGGTTTCTTAGAGAACTCAGGTTCCTGAGAAAAACAAGATATAAGTGTGGATATTTAGATTGAATCAAGGGTTGGTGAGGGAAAGGACAAAGGACACAGGGCAGAGGTAGCTCCATTTTAGGTGAGGACATTTTTCGTGTGGTAATATAGGATGCTCATGGATGGGAAGGTGCTGTCTGAGATAACTTATGAAAAGGCATATAACCAGTCACTAGCTCCATCCAGTACATTTGGAAACCTGACCAAATAGACACTCTTTACCTTGTGGACCGTATTTATAAGAAAACCTAAAAGGAGCCCTAGCCACAAGGGTTTATATGTAGGCAAAGAATATCCTAAAAATAGTTTATTTCCTAGGTACTTTGCTATAAAATAACAGGATGCGGATTTTTAAAATCAAACAGCTCAAATATAAATTTACGGTTAATTCCCTCAATATTTCAAATCATAGTACACTATGTGCTAAATATGATACTCTTATTTAATTTTCCAATTGAAATAATTCAAAAAAGATTATATCAATAGAATATATAAACCTTTGTGGCTAGTCAAATTTTAACTAATATTTTACTTATCAATTTGGAAATGTACCTGTTTAATATACTTCATTTAAAATAATGTATCAGTTTATAAGTTCCATGCAGGCAGATGCTTTTGTTTGACTTGTTTACAGCTGTAACCTCAAAGAATAGAATACTTCAGATATGTGGTGTGTACTCGGTAAATTATTTATTGAATGAATTAATGAATTTAGAAACACCATATTGCTCTTTTCTACTTCATAATTTTTTTAGCTTAATCTTTATTGTATATTTTTTACATTACCTTTTAGTCTGTTTATACCTCTCTGCCCCCAGCTATCACCACACTGTTGTCCATGTCCATGAGTCCTTTTTCCTTTTTACTCAATCCCTTCACCCCCTGACCTCCCCACCACTAGCTGTCAGCCCGCTCTCCATCTATGAGTCTGTGCCTCTTTTACATGTTAGTTCATTTGTTCATTTTATTTCACTTAGCATAATATTCTCCAGGTCTATGCGTACTGTAAACAGTAAAAATTTTTTTATGGCTGAATAGTATTCCACTGTGTAAATGTCCCATAGTTGTTTTATCCATTGATCTACTGTTGGATGCTCGGGCTGCTTCCATATCTTAGTGATTGTAAATAATCCTGCAGTGAACATAGGGGTGATTATGTTCTTTCTAATTAGTGTTTTGGGTTCCTTCCAACATATTCCCAGGTTGGTATCACTGGGTCAAAAGGAAGATCCATTTTTAATTTTTTGCGGTATTTCCATACTGCTTTCCATAGTGGCTGCACCAGTCTTCATTCCCACCAACAGTTCGAAAGAATTTCCCTTTCTCCACATCCTCACCAGCACTTGTTGTTTGTTGATTTATTGATGATAACCATTCTGACAGGTGTGAGATGGTATCTCACTGTAGTTTTAATTTGCATTTCTCTAAAATTTGGTAAGTTGAGCATCTTTTCATAGGTCTATTGGCCATCTATATATCCTCTCTTTGGAGAAGTGTCTATTCAGGTCCTTTGCCCATTTTTTAGTTGAGTTGTTTGTTTTTTTGGTGTTGCATTTTATAAGTACTTTATAAATTTTGGATATTAACCTCCTAGCAGATGTATTGGTGAATATGTTCTATTCTGTGGGATGTCTTTTTATGCTGTTGATGATTTCCTTTGCTGTGCATAGACTTTTTAGTTTGATGTAGTCCCGTTTGTTTATTTTTTTCTTTTGTTTCCCTCGCCTAGGGAGATACATCCAATAAAACATTGCTATGACCTATGTCCAAAATTTTGCTGCTTGTGTTTTCTTCTAGGGTTCTTATGGTTTCAGGTCTAACATTTAGGTCTGAATTGAATTTTGAATTTATTCTTGTGTGTGGTATAAGAAGTTGGTCCAGTTTTATTTTTCTGCATGTATCTGTCCAATTTCCCCAACACCATTTATTGCATAAACTATCTTTAGCCCATTGTATGTGCTTGCTTCCTCTGTAGAATATTAATTGACTATAAAGGTGTGGATTTATTTCTGGGCTCTCTATTTTGTTCCATTGATCTATGTATCTGTTTTTATGTCAGTACCGTGCTGTTTTGATTATTGTGAGATTATAGTATAGTTTGATATTAGGTAGAGTGATTCCTCCAACTTTGTTCTTCTTTCTCAGGATTGATGTTGCTATGTGAGGCTTTTTGTGGTTCCCTATAAATTTTTGAAATATTTGTTCAAGTTCTGTGAAATACATCCTTGGAATCTTGATAGGAAATGCATTGTAGCTATAGATTGCTTTGTGAAATATGGACATTTTAATGATATTAACTCTTCCTATCCATGAACACAGTATGTCCTTCCACTTGTATCTTATTCAATTGCTTTCTTGAGTGTCTTATAATTTTCTGAGTACAGATCTTTTACATCCTTGGTTAGATTTATTCCTAGGTATTTTATTCTTTTTTAAGGAATTGTGAATGGGATTGTTTTCTTTATTTCCCTTTCTGTTAGTTCATTATCAACATATAAATCTACAACTGATTTCTGGTTATTAATTTTGTATCCTCCTAGTTTGCTGAATTCATTTATCAGTCATAGTAGTTTCTTGGTGGAATCTTTGATGTTCTCTATGTACAGTATAATGTCATCTGCAAGTAAAGAATTTTACTATTTCCTTTCCAGTTTGGATGCCTTTTATTTCTTTTTCTTGTGTGATTGCTGTGGCTAGGACTTCCAATACTATGATGAATAAGAAAACTGAAAGTGAACATCCCTGTCTTGTTCCAGATATTAAAAGGAACACTTGTTTTTGCCCACTGAGTATGATGCTGGCAGGGGTTTGTCATATATGGCCTTTATTCTGTTTAGGTATGTTTCCTCTATTCTCACTTTGCTGAGAGTTTTTATCACAAATGGATGTTGGATTTTTTTCAAATGCTATTTTTGCACCTATTGATATGATCATGTGGTATTTACCCTTCTTTTTATATATGTGGTAAATCACACTTATTTATTTCCTAATGTTGTACCAACATTGCATTTCTAGAATAAATCCCACTTCATCATGGTATATGATGTTTTTGATGTATTGCTGTATTTGGTTTGTTAATATTTTGTTGAGGATTTTAGCATCCATGTTCATCAGGGATATTGGCCTTTAATTTTCTTTTTGTAGTGTCTTTATCTGGTTTTGGAATTAGGATAATGCTGCCCTTGTAAAATGAGCTTGGGAGCTCTCCCTCCTCTTGAATTTTTAAAAATAGTTTGCGAAGGAGAGGTGTGTATTCTTCCCACAGTGTTTGGTAAAATTCACCTGTGAAGCCATCCTTTCCAGGGTTTTTGGTTACTACTTCAGTTTCACTAGGTGTAATCTGTCTATTCAAATTCTTTGATTCTTCAAGCAAGCTTTTGCACATTTGTTGCAGTACTTGTTTGGTATTAACAAACTCCTTTAGTGTTTTCTTTTTCTGGGAAGCCCTTTTTTTCTCCTTCAATTTTAAATGATAGTCTTGCTGGGCAAAGTAGCCTTGGTTGTAGGTCCTTGTTTTTCATCACCTTGAATATTTCATGCCACTCCCTTCTGTCCTAAAATGTTTCTTTTCTTTTATTTAAAGATTTTATTTATTTATTTTTTAGAGAGAGGGGAGAGGAAGGAGAAAAAAAAGTGGGAGAAACATCAGTGTGTGGTTGCCTCTCATGTTCACACTATTGGGTACCTACCTGGCCTGCAACCCAAGTATGTGCCCTAACTGGGAATTGAACTGGCAACCCTTTGGTTCACAGGCCAGCATTCAGTCCACTGAGCAACACCAGCCAGTGCTGATCTTTTTACTGTATTGCTGTATCCGGTTTGCTTATATTTTGTTGAGGATTTAGTATCTCTGTTCACCAGGGATATTGGCCTATACTTTTCTTTCTTTGTAGTATCTTTATCTGGTTTTGAAATTAAGATAATATTGGCCTCATAAAAGAGATTGGAATATATTGGAATAGTTTAAGAAGGATGGGTGTTAGTTCTCGGAATGTTTGGTAAATTTCATATGTGAAGCCACCTGGTCTAGGACTTTTGTTTGCTGGGAATTTTTTGATTACTACTTCAATTCATTAGTTGTTATTGGTCTCTTCATATTTTCTGCTTCCAGATTCAGGAAGATTGTATGTTTCTCAAAATTTATCCATTTCACCCAGGTAGTCCAACTTCTTGTCATATAGTTATTTTCATAGTATTTTCTTACAGTCCTTTGTATTTCTGTGATTATTAGTTGTTAGGTGTCTTTCATTTCTGATTTTATTTACTTGGTTCCTCTCTCAATCAGTCTGGTTAAAGGTTCTTCAATTTAAAAAAAAAATTATAATAACAGTTCCTGGATTCATTGATCTTTTTATTATTATTATTTTTTTTTTAGGTTTTAAAAAATCTAGGTTTTAGGTCATTTATTCCTACTCTGATCTTGATTATTTCCCTCCATTCACTCTCTCTGGGTTTTGTTTATTGTTTTTCTAGTTCTTTTAGGTGTAGGGTTAGATCGTTCATTTGAGATTTTTCTTGTTTCTTGAGATAGGCCTGTAATGCTGTGAACTTCCCTCTCAGGACTGCTTTCACTGTGTCCCCTATGTTTTGGGGTGTTGTGTATTCATTTCCATTTGTTTCCAGGTAATTTTTTATTTCTTCCTTGAACTAATTGATAACCCAATTCATTATTTAATAACATGCTGTTAGCCTTCATGTGTCTGAATGTTGTTGAGGTTTTTTTAATTGACGTCGATGTCTAGTTTCATGCCATGGTAATATGAGAAAATTCTTGATATGATTTCAGTTTTCTTGAATTTGTTAAGACTTACTTTGTGTCCAGCCCTGGCTGCTGTGACTCAGTGGATTGAGCACCAGCATTCGAACCAAAAGGTCGCCAGCTCTCTTTGTGATCAAGACATGTGCATGGGTTGTGGGCCATGCCCCCAGTTTGGGGTATGCAAGAGACAACCAATAGATGTTTCTTTCCCTCTCTTTCTCCCTCCTTTCCCCTCTCTCTAAAAATAAATAAATAAAATCTTTTTTTAAAAAAAAAAGCTTTTTGTGTCTTAACATGTGCTCTATCTTTGACAATGATCTATGTGCTCTTGAGAAGAACGTGTATACTGCTGCTTTGGGATGAAATGTTCTGAAATATTAATTAAATCCATTCGATCAAGTGGGTCATTTATGATTGCTGTTTCTTTGTTAATTTTTGTTTGTCTGGAAGATCTATCCAGTGGTGGCCGTGAAGTGTTACAGTCCCCTACTATGACTGTACTGTTGCTGAACTCTTCATCAAAGTCCACCCTGATTTTCTTGAGTGCATATGTGTTCCCAAGGGTTATATACTCTCGTTGGATCAATTTCTTTAGTATTATATAGTGACCTTCTTTGTCTCTTGTTATGATCTTTATTTTGAAGTCTATTTTGTCAGATATAAGTATTGCTTCCCTAGGTTTTCCTTTTTTTGTCTTCATTTGCATCAGATGTTTTTTTCCATTTCTTCTCTTTCTGCCTGTGTAAATTTTTTGTTCTGAGGTTGGTCTCTTGTGGACAGCATATGTATGGATTGTGTACCCTATGTCTTTTGATTGGAGCTTTTAATCCATTTACAGTTAAGGTTATTATTGATAGGTACTTCCTTATTCCCATTTCTTTTATCCCTATGTTCCTTTCTCTAGCTCTTCTTACAGTAGTCACTTTAACATTACTCGAAATGCTGGTAATGAACCCCTTTAGCCTCTTTTTTTTTGTCTGGGAAGCTCTTTATTTTGCCTTCAGTTCTAAATATAGCATTGCTGGATAGAGTAGTCTTAGTTGCAGATTCTTGCTTTTCATTTATTTGAGTACTTCATGCCAGTCCCATCTGGCCTGAAGTGTTTCTATTGATAAATCACTTGACAGCTTTATGGGGGTCCTTGCAGGTAACTGACTGTTTCTCTATTGCTGCCTTTAAGATTCTCTCTTTGTCTTTAAAATTTGCCTTTTTAATATGATGTGTCTTGGTGTGTGGTTCTCTAGGGCTTCATCGTAATTGGGACTCTCTGTGCTTCCTAAACTTCTGTGACTTTTTACTTTACCAGATTAGGGAAGTTTTCAGTCATTATTTCTTCAAACATGTTTTCGATCCCTTGCTCTCTTTTCCATCTGCTACCTCTATAATAAGCATAAAGTCCCAACTTCCCTTAAATTATCTTTGTTCTTTTTAAGTCTTTTTGCTTTTTGTTGCACTGATTGTGTGTTTTTTTTCCTACTTTGTCTTCCAAATGGCGGATTTGATCATCTGCTTCATCTAGCCTGCTTTTAATTTCTTCTGGTGTATTCTTAATTTCAGATAATGAATTCTTTATTTACAACTGGTTCTTATTCATAGTTTCATAGTTTTTTATGTCCTTTTTCATGCTGATGTAGTCCCCACAATAAGTTCCTTGTTGTTCCCATAAAGTTTCTTGTAGTTCTCACTAAATTCCTTGAGCATCTTAGTAACCCTTACTTTGAACCCTATGTCTGATAAATTGCTTGTCTCGATTTTATTTAGCTCTTTTTCTGGGCATTCCTACTTTTCTTTCATTTATTGGTTGTTGGTTTTTTTTTTTGTTTGTTTGTTTTTTTGTCTCCTGATTTTAGCTGTCTCTTTTGTGTGTACTAGACAGATCTGCTTTGACTCTCAGTCTTTGTGGGGTGGCCTTAATTGGTAAGAGTCTTGTGGGACCCAGTGGTGTAGTCTCTTGGATCTCCTGAACTGGATGCTCTAGGAATGCCCCTTCTGTGGGTTAATTGGACTCTACTGTTGTGACTAGGTCTTGACTGTGGTTGGCCTGTTTGTTGGTGGGATCGTTCCTTCAGCTGGCTGACTGAGAGACTCAACCCCAGCCACATGTTGCAAGCTGTTGTACAGGTGCTGACAGAACAAAACAACACCAGAAAACAAAACATAAACAAAAATACCCCAATCACAATGGCAAAATTAACAAAAGAGTGAAGAATAAGAAAAGCAAGAAGATAAACAAAATAATAAAAGGGAAAAAAAGAATATGAGAAGACCAGGGGTAAGAAAAAGATTGTGATAGAAGACAAGGAATAGAAACAATAATAATATGGAATAGAAAGAGGAAAACAGCAAAATAGAACAAAGAGCCCTGGCTGGTGTAGCTCAGTGGATTGAGCATGGGCTGCGAACCAAAGGGGCGCCAGTTCGATTTTCAGTTAGGGCAAATGCCTGGTTTCGGGCCAGGTCCCCAGTAGGGGTCACACAAGAGGCAACCACACATTGACATTTCTCTTCCTCTCTCCCTCCCTTTCTCCTTCCCTTCCCTGTCTCTAACAATAAACAAAATCTTTTAAAAAAGAATAAAGAAAAAAAATAAAATGCACAAAAAGGAAGAAAATATAGAGTAAAATGAGAGATAGGAAAGAAAAAATAGAAGCAAAAGCCAAAATAACACTAGAAAGGCCATGAAAAAGAAAAAGTAACAAACATAATGAGAAAGAACAAAGTAGAATTCATCTCAGCAGAGTTTATTGCCTGCCTGCTTGGGTCTCTCTTTAGACTGCACTGATACTGTCTGAAGCTGGTGTAAGCCAATGTTGGATGCTATCCATGTCCGGCTTTCAGCAGCCTGTTGGAAACTACTACCATTTGTGTCTTCCTCTGCTGGGCTTGGCTGCACATGGTGCCCTGCAAGGCAGGCCTTTACCAGCATAGGGCCATGAGGTGTGTCTGCAAATGTCCCAAGTCACCTGCCTCTGCCTGCTGGCCTGCTGTCAGTCTTAGTCACCTAACCCCCTGATTCTGAGAGGGCTTCTGGTGGAATTGGTAGGGTGGGGCCCCTAGATTTCCTATAGGGAGGGAGGTGCTGTACAGAGTTAGGGAACATGATAAGTATGTTCCCTTACCCCAGAGTGACACATCTGAGTCTCTCCTGGATTATTTCCCTGAACTATGTGTATGGCTGATCCCAACTTTGACATTCCGTGCTGGTGAACCCAGTCTGGGGTCCAAGTTTCACCTGCCTCTGTAACCTTGGTCTGCATTTTATTTCCTTTTGTGCCTAAGTTTACTAGTTAGAACTCCCAGAACTATCTTGAACAAGAATTGGGAGAGGAGGAATCCTTCCTTTGTTCCATATCTTAAGGGGAAAGAATTTAGTGTTTTACCATTGAATATGATATTAGCTGTAGGTTTTTTATAGATGCTCTATATAAAGTTGACAAAGATCCCCTTTATTCCTAGTTTTCTAAATTTTTTTAAAATAATGACTTGGTGTTAAATTTTGTTAAATTTTTTTGCATCATTAATATGCTCATTTGCTATTTCTTTGGCCTGTTAATATGGTGGATTACATTGATTGAATTTTGAATATTGAATCAGACTTGCATTCCTGCAGTAAATACCATGTGGTCATGTTGTATAGTTTTTCATTAGAAAAACTATGTTGCTCTATTTTACCTGTTAACATTTGGGGGGTACCTCTATACTCATGGGAGATAATTGGTCTGCAGTTTTCTCTTTTTGTACTGTCTTTGTATGATTTCAGTATTAAGGTAATAGTATTAGCATCATATAATGAATTGGGAAAAATTCTTTTTTTCTAAAAGAAACTGTGGAATTAGTGTTAACTTTTTAAACATTTGGTATAATTCCCTAGTGAAATCAGCTAAGCCTGGATATTTCTTTTCTCACAGTTTGCAAATTACATATTGAATATCCTTTATAGTTAAAAGGCTTTTCAAATATCTCTTCCATGTATCTATTTTGTGGATGATTTGGATACTTTTTTATTTCAAGCTATTGGTCTATTTCATCTAAATTGTCAAATTTTTGTATGTAGAGTTTTTCCTATCATTCCAGTATTATCTTTTTTATATCTTTGTGTCCTGTGGCAATCCCTGTTTCAATGCTAATATTGGTAACATTTGTTTTCTCACTTTTTTCTGTCAGTTTTGCCAGATATTTCTTACCTTTATTGCTCTTTTCAAAGAGCCATTTATTTCCTCATTTCATTGATTTTTCTCTATTGCTTTTGTTTTTCATTTCATTGATTTCTATTCTTATTTTTATTTTATTCTTTCTGCTAGTTTTGATTTATTTTTTCAGTTTCTTGATGTGGGAACTTACATTATTGACTTGAACCTATCTTTACTGATATAAGCCTTTAGCACTATAAATTTCACTCTTAGCACCATGTTCCTGTGTCCACATGTTTTTACATATTATACTTTTATTTGATTCAGTCTATCTTTTTGTTTCTTTTTGTTGTTGTTATTTCTTTTTTTAAATATATTTTATTGATTATGCTACTACAGTTGTCCCATTTTCTACCCTTCACTCCCTTCTGCCCTGCATACCCCCTCCCATCCACATTCCCCACCTTTTAATTCATGTCCATGTGTCATACATGTAAGTTCTTTGGCTTCTACATTTCCTATACTATTCTTACCCTCCCTCTGTCTATTTTGTACCTACCATCTATGCTACTTATTCTCTATACCTTTACCCTCTCTCTCCCCTTCCCACTCTCCTGTCGATAACCCTCCATTTCTTTCTTTTTCCATGTGATCTCCATATCTGTGATTCTGTTCCTGTTCTAGTTTACTTAGTTTGCTTTTGTTTTTGTTTTAGGTGTGGTTGTTAATAATTGTGAGTTTGCTGTCATTTTACTGTACATGTTTTTTATCTTCTTTTTCTTAGGGGTAAGTGGCTTTAACATTTTATATAAAAAGGGCTGGGTGATGATGAACTCCTTTAACTTGACCTTATCTGAGAAGCACTTTATCTGTCCTTCAATTCTAAATGGTAGCTTTACTGGATAGAGCAATCTTGGATGTAGGTCCTTGCCTTTCATGACTTGGACTACTTCTTTCCAGCCCCTTCTTGCCTGTAAGGTCTCTTGAGAAATCAGCTAACAGTCTGATGGGAACTCCTTTGTAGGTAACTGCCTCTTTTTCTCTTGTTCTCTTGCTGCTTTGAAGATTCTCTCCTTATCTTTCATCTTGGATAATGTCATTATGTTGTGCCTTGGTGTGTGCCTCCTTGGGTCCAACTTCTTTGGGACTCTCTGAGCTTCTTGGACTTCCTGGAAGTCTATTTCCTTGGCCAGATTGGGGACGTTCTCGTTCATTATTTGTTCAAATAACTTTTCCACTTGTTGCTCTTCCTCTTCCCCTTATGGTACCCCTATAATTTGGATATTAGAACGTTTAAAGGTGTCCTGGAGGTTCCTAAGCCTCTTAACCATTTTTTTGAATTCTTGTTTCTTCATTCTTTTCTGATTGGGTGTTTCTTTCTTCCATCTGTGTCCACACTGTTGATTTGAGTCCTGGTTTCCTTCCCATCACTGTTGGTTCCCTGTACATTTTCCTTTATTTCACTTAGCATAGCCTTCATTTTTCATCTAGTTTGTGACCAAATTCAACCAATTCTGTGAGCATCCTGATTACCAGTATTTTGAACTGTGCATCTGATATGTTGGTTACCTCTTCGTCTCTTAGTTGTATTTTTTCTGGAGCTTTTGTTTGGGCCATTTTTTATTTTATCTTGACACTCCTGTTACTTAGTGAGGGGTGGAGCCTTAGGTATTGACCCAGGCAGGGTAACCCACATCACTGGGTTATGACGCTGTCTGTGGGGGTGGGGTCCAAGAGGGAACAATGGTGCTTGTTCAGCTCTCTGCTGGATTTCAGTAACTTCCTCCACTTCCCACAAGCAAATTGGGCCCTTCTGGTGCTGATCCCTGTGTGGGTAGGTTTGTGTACATTCTAGGACCCTGTGGGTCTCTCCAGCCAACTCTCCTGTGAGGCTGGGAGTTTCTCCTGGCACCTCAACCCCCACAGGTGTTTTCAATCAGTGGTTTGAGGCTTTATTTCCTGGCACTGGGACCCTGGGTTGCAGGGTCTTTCCCACTACCCAGTTTTGCCTGGTTTATCTGCGCTGGAACGTGGGACAGCCTAGTTGGCCAGCCGCACTCCGTTCCACAATCTGCTGCCTCGCTGGTTCCATCAGCCACCCCTTGGATGCTCAGGTCCGCTGCCCCTCCTACCCGTCTGGATGAATGTGCCTTCTTTAACTCCTTGGTTGTTGGACTTCCATACAGTTCAATTTTCTGTCAGTTCTGGTTGTTTTTTGTTTTTAAATTTTTGTTGTCCTTGTTTTGGTTGTGTGAGGAGGCACAGTGTGTCTACCCACACCTCCATCTTGGTCGGAAGTCTCTATCTTTTTGTTTCTTGAGACTTGCTGATTGATACATGAATTATTTAGAAATATGTTGTTTAATTTCTGTATGTTTGAGGACTTTCGTATTATTTTTCTGTTAATTGATTCTACTTTGATTCCATTTTTATCAGTAAGCCCACCCTGGCCCTCACCAGTGTGGCTCAGTTGGTTGAGCATCGTCCCAAAAAGTGGAAGGTCGGAAGTTCAGTTCCTGCTCAGGGCACATCCTTGGGTTGTGGGCTGGTCCCTGGTTGTGGCATGGGCAAGAGGTGACCAATCAGTGTTTCTCTTTCTCCCTCCCTTCCCTTCTGCCTAAAAATAAATAAGTAAAATATATTTTTTAAAGCCCACCCTGTATAATTTTAGTTCCTTTAAATTTGTTGAGGTGTGTTTTATGATTTTAAGATAGCAGTCTATTTTAGCATATTTTATGGGCATTTGAAATGTGTATTCTGCTATTGTCTGGTGCATACATATTTAGGATTGCTATGTCTTGTTGGTGGATTGACTTTTTGAAAAAATGAGTATATAATGTTTCTCTCGGTTCCTGGTTATTTTATTTGTTTTAGTCTACTTACCTGATAACATAGGCACTTCTGCTTTCTTTCGATTAATGTTTGTATAGTATATCTTTCTCAGTCTTTATATTTTCCAATATCCGTACTGTTATACCTGAATTAAGTTACTAGTTTGATAGAACATAAGCATCCCTATTTCATTGCAACATTATTTACAATCACCAAGGTTTGAAACCAGCCCAAGTGTCCATCAGTAGATGAGTGGATAAAACAGCTATGGTACAATTACACAATGGAATACAACTCAGCCATAAGAAAGAAATAAGTTTACTTATTATGGCAGCATGGATGCTAAATGAAATAAGCCATTCAGAGAAAGACAAGTACTATGTTATTTTACTCATATGGAATCTAATGAACAAACCGAACTAACAAGCAGAGTAGTGACAAAGTCATAGATACAGAACAAGCTGACAGCTATCCAGGGTTGGCAGGCAGAGGTATTGAGCAAAACAGAGAAAAAAAAACCTCATGGATACAACAGTGTGGTGACTGCTCTTGGAAGGGGGTGGCAGGGAGTGGAGGAGGATATAGAGGGGATAAATGGTGATAAACGGAGACTTAATTTGGGGGCATGAATACACAGTACAGTGTACAGATGATGTGTTGTAAAACGGTGTACCTAAAACTTCTATAATTTTGTTAACGAGTTTCACCCCAATAAATTTAAGAAAAAGGGGGGAAGAGTTTCTCATAGATTGTATACACATAGGTCAAAAATTTTTATCCACTGTACCAATCTCTGTTTTATTTGGAATATTTAGACTATTTGCAATTAATATAATTATTGATATGGTATGGCTTAAGTCTGCCATTTTAAATTTTTGTTTTTTCTTTGTTCTCTTTTTCATTTCTCTCTTTTCTTTTTTCATTTCCCATGGGTTATTTATCTTTTTATAATATCATTTGGATTTATTTATAGGTTTTTTTTATTGTATCACTTGATATAGCTTTTTTAGTTGGGTGCTCTGTATATTATGTTATTTACACATAACTGGTATATACAATTTATAATCTGATGTCAATAATTTAGCATCTCAAGTGATGTGTAGATATATTTCCTCCCTTTGCATTTATTTACCTTTCCCACTTATAATTGTCCTAAGTATTTTCTTTACATACATTGAATGTTGTCATTTTAATCTGGCTGCCATAACTTAGAAAACTGAAAAGAAGGAAAATATTTTTACTCTTTCTCTTAGTTTTATCTTCCTTCCTGTTATTTAAAAAAAAAATTTTCTTCTTGATTTCCTTTCTGTTTGGAAAATTTTCTTTAGTCATTATTATTATACATGTCTGAAGGTAATAGATTTTCTTAGTTTTTCCTTCATCTACATGTCTTGGTTTTCCCATTATTCTCACTGGATATAGAATTTTGAATTGACAGTTTTTAACTTTCAGTGCTTAAAAAATGTTGTGCCACTTCATACTGGGCTACGTGATTTTTAATGCAAAAATCTATCGTCATTTGAATTGTTTTCCATCTATAGGAAAGATCACATTTCTGTCTTGGCACTTTTAAGGTATTTTTCAAGTTATTTTAGTGATCTATGCATAGATTTCTTTGCATTTGTCTTGTTTTAGGTTCTTTACACTTTTTGAATTTGTAGGTTTATGTCTTTCCAGCTTTGGCGAGCTTTCAAGTATTATTTCTTTGAATGGTCATTTAGCCCTGCCTTCTTCTCTTCCAGGAATTTTGTAACATGAACATTAGATCTTTTGTTATACTCCCAAAAGTCCCCATGGTTCTGATCACCTATTATTTAAAATCCGTTTCTACTTTTCAGATTGGTCAATTTCTATTATTCTACCATGAAATTCACCGATTTTTTTCTCTGTCTGCTCCATTTTTCTGCTGAATGCCCATTCATTATTTTTAACACCAATTATTATATTGGATTGGCCAAAAAGTGTGTTATTTCCATAAAATAGAAGCCAGATTTTTTCATTTTTACCCATAACTTTATTGATTTGGATATTTTGAGTACGTCAGCTATCTCCCACGTGGAATAACATTGATTGTTCTCAATGTCTCAGTTTGATCACTATCAACTTCAAGTGGTGTACCCGACCTTGGAGCATCATCCAGTGAAAAATCTCTAGCACAACGCTTTGCAAACCACGTTTGATCAGTCCCGGCACCTTCTCCATACACTGATAAATGTTTTTTTGCTTTTCCATTGCATTTTTACCTTTCTTGAAATAATAAAGCATAATATACCAAAAATGTTACATATGATGTTCTATCTCCATCCATTATTTAAACGGCTACATAGAAATTCACCAATTTTGATAAGATTTTTTCAAAATTCATGCTGAAATGACAGCTGTCACAATACAGCCTAAAAAAATTCTTTCCAATGAAGGTAAAGACAATTATGCGCTACTAGAACTATCTTACAAAAAAACCCAAATGAACTTCTTGGCCAACCCAATATTTTTCTGTTCTTATATTTCCACTTGGTTCTTCTATATGTCTTCTATTTTTCTGTTGTTTTTGCTGTTGATGTTTTATTTATTCATTTATTTTAAGGATGTTTATTTTGTCAAAACATTAATTTTTTTTTTCTTTTATTGATTCTAGAGAGGGAAAGGAAGGGAGAAAGAGAGGGAGAGAAACATTGCTGTGAGAGAGGATTGGTTGTCTCTTGCATGTGCTCTGACTGAGGCTGAATCTGCAATCCAGGCGTGTGCCCTGACCAGGGATCAAACTGGCAACCTTTAGTTTTGCAAAATGACACCCAACCAACTGAGCTATACCAGCCAGGGTGTCAAAACATTTTTATATGGCTTCTTTAAAATCCTAGTCAATCATTTGGGTATCTCTTTCATTGTTGTTGTTGCCATCTGCTGATTATCTTTTCATTCAAATTGAGATATTCTTGGTTCTTGGTATCGTGAGTATTTTTATTAATACTTGTACATTTAAGTTATTATAGGACTCTGGATCTTATTTAAATCTTTTATTTTACCTGATGTACTCTGACAAAGCTCTAGTAGTAAAAGGGCAGGGTTGCTGCCCTATTATGGTCAGGTAGTGGTGGAAATCCAGGTTCTATCATGGCCTGTATTACAGCTGAGGGAGAAGGCTGTTGTGAATAATCTCAGGGTTGGGCAGGTATGGGTGTTCCTGCTTGCCAGTAGACCTCCACTGATAACCCCCTGGCTGGGATAGGCAAGAATGCTTACTTTCTGCTCCCTCCCTGGCCTCTACTGACATTGTAGGGGGGATGCCTCATATTGCTGGGAAGTTGTGAAAGCCTTGAGTGTTCTCTCTGCTTCCTCTGAAACCATCATGGTAGGGCAGAGTAGTGACAATTCATTACCTGGATGGATGTGGAAATCCAGGCTACCCACTTGCTCTCTACCAACTCTTCAGAGAAAGGGCATCCTGATTACCTCTCAACAGAGGTGAAAGTATGGCTTCCTACACAGCCTTCCCCCATGTCAGCCTGGTAGGGAGACTGGGGTGCCTCATTACAGCCTCACAATGGCAGTCTAGGCTTCCCATTAGGATTCCTGACATGAAGAAGTGTTTTGTCAGTTTTTTCTGTTCTGTTTACCTGAATTAGATTGGTTATTATCTAAAAGTTTTGTTTTGCTATACTGTTGCTTTTCTGGTCATCTGGCTAGAGAAACCTTTTTTTGTGTTTGTTTCTTTTTTGGCGGGTAGAGGGATGTTGGTCTAGGATATGTGAGGCCAAGGGATAAGTCACCACTTTTGTGTTCATTGGGTCTTGTCATGCCTAGATGGTCTGTCTTGTGTCCAAAATACAGAATCATGTTATATTTATTTCATATAAAAATTTTATCAGTGTTAGTTTTTCTTAATGGGATGACTATGGAAAAATACTTCTCTACTTTTCCAGAAGTAGAAGTTTTGTATTACTTTTTTAAAGTGATTTTTAAAACGCTGATTTAAAAAGACATTATACACTTGTAATGGTGATGGAACACTTTAGAAATAAATAAAAACAACCAGATTTATTTACTCCATTTTTGTAACTGATTCTCTATAAGCAGCCAAAATTAGTACTCTTGAGATGGTTTATTTATGTGTGATATCTCTTAGCAGTAATTTGTTCAAGATAAAAAAATTGAGAGCTGAGTAACGTGTCAGGAGTCAACTTTTATGGCTTCTTCCTTGTTTATAAAAAAGTTTTCAAAAACAAAAACCTGGTTCGTTTTGGGGCTTATATGGTACTCTGGTGATACTATATGCTAATTTTAATGCCTTTATAGTAGACTCACATGTTATTTAAATTACTAATTTCCAATTATGGTGTCAGGGACTGTTTGTTTTCTGTTTTTTTAGTCAGCAACTCAAAAGCCTGCAAGTATTGAAGCAACATAAAATAAAATACAGTAATAGATTCAACATAATTTCTAGTTAAAGTAAACTTTTTTTTAACTAGAACTGTTTCTCACTGCACCGTACTCCTAATGTACATTATTTTTGGTCATTTTATTCTTTGGGGCTGCTTATCCCCTTGTCAGTTTATAAGGTTTTTTTACATAGTCTCTTTATCAATCTTCTGTTTGTAGTTTGATTTATAAAAGTTCTTTCCAAATCTATTATTTCTCCTGTTGATTTTTTATTCTATCTCTTACCATTCTGATAGCATCTGGGGTTTCAGTCTTAATTAAGGTTTCCTCTTTCTTTAAATAGTACAGATAGTGTTTTAGATATTTTTGTTGCAAGATTTTTATTGTTTTGCTTTTAAGTCAACTCTCTTGTCCACCTGGGATTTATTTTTGTATGTGGTGAAAGATTGTGTCCAGTTTTCTTTCAAATGGATAGTCAGTTTTGCCAGCATCATTTATTAAATTCTTTTCCCACCAAATTTAAATATTTATAGATTCTGTTCTCTTCCAGGATTTTGACCATTCCTATGTCAATATAGTAATTTTATTAAATTGTGGTACATGCAAACACATACACACTCAGGATGGTAAAGATACAGTTATAAGGCTGGGCGAGTTTGACAGTAGCTGTTCAGAATGGAGTTGCTTCTCAATGTTGACTCTTTAATCAAAATGGGATTTAATGAAGAGGCCAGTTGCTATCTATCTATTGATAACTACCTCTAATTCTACCAGATTAGTTTGCCTTGTAAAATATTGAAAAGATGAATGTATACCATTTCTTAAATCAATTTTGTCCCAGGTATTATGTTAGGGGATATATAATTTTTCTCACATCAACTTTATTTGGTTAGATTTATCTTTCTTATATAGATGAGAAAGTGACCCTTATTCAGAGGATGAAGTTACTTGCCCAATATTATGTAACTTAGATGGTAAAGGTAGGATTAAAACACTAATGACCAGTTTCTTTCAGTTGTGCCAAAAGGAAATGTTCATGTAAAATACTTTTCCCCCAATTTTAAAAAATTTTATTTTTCAATTACAGTTTGCATTTAA
Organism: Carollia perspicillata; assembly: GCA_004027735.1. Classification (NCBI taxonomy): domain Eukaryota; kingdom Metazoa; phylum Chordata; class Mammalia; order Chiroptera; family Phyllostomidae; genus Carollia; species Carollia perspicillata. Next base: position 103,963 of record PVKM010000128.1, on the reverse strand, counting down.
TGTTATTTGTATTAGTTTCAGGTGTATAGCATAGCAGTTAGATTAATCATATACTTCACGAAGTGTTCCCTCAATATGCCAAGTATCTACCTGGCACTATGCATGGTTATTACAATATTGTTGACCACTTTCCCTGTGCTTTACTTCACATCCCCGTTATTACTACCAGTTAGTATTTCTCAATCCCTTTACTTGCTTCACCCAGCCCCTTCATACCACTCCCCTCGGGCATCCATCAGTATGCTCTCTGTGTCAGTGAGTCTGTTTCTATTTTATTCTTTAGATTCCATATGTAAGTGAAATCATATGGAAAGTACTTTAAAAACTAAAGATGTATAGAAATTAATATGGTGGTTGTAGCATAATAATCTCATCATTAGCATCTGAGTCTTATTTTAAAACAATGCAGTACACACTAAAACTTGCAGTTAAATATTTTGATAAAAGAACGATATTTATATATTCTTTCAAGATACAGCCTTTGAATAAAATGTTAGAAATTTTTTTATTCTTTTATTAATTATTTTTTTAAACTTTTATTTAGAACAGAAGAAAGTTAAAGTAAAAAAACCAAAACCTGAATTTCCTGTGTATACACCTTTAGAAAGTGCATATATTCAATCATATGATCATGGAACTTCTATAGAAGAAATTGAGGAACAAATGGATGATTGGCTGGAAAACAGGAACCGAACACAGAAAAAACAGGTAAATAAACTTTTGAAAATTTGTTTTAATTGAGTAAAACACATACATAAAATTACATAAAATATAGATATACAGCTGTACAGCTCAGTGAGCTCAGTGATTTATCACAAGAAAACCAAGTTAACCATTGCCAAGATCAAGAAATAGAACATTGCTCTTATTCGTGGTGGCCCAGTCATGGAAACAACCAAAGTACCCTTCACTAGAGGATTGAATGAAGAAGACGTGGTACATATATGCAATGAAATAATACTCGGTCATAAGAAATAATGAAATACTGCCATTTGCAAAAGCATGAATGGATCTTGAGAACATCACGTAAAGTGAAATAAGTTAGAAAAAGTCAAGAACCATGTGATTTCACTAATATGTGGGATATAAAACTGAAAGCAATGAATAAACAAGACAAATGTTTTCAAGGTTCATTTTGTAGTATTTAATAGTACTTCATTTCTTCTTATGGCTGAATAATATTCCATTGTATGGATATATAGCATACTGTTTATTCATCAAATAATGGAAATTTGGTTTGATTGCACTTTGGGGCTGGGATAAATCAAAATGATAGGAACATTCAAATACAAGGCTTTGTATAGACATATGTTTTGCAACTTCTCTAGGAATTATAATTAACATCTTAATTTATAACTATCTAATTAGGATTAATGCCAATTTACTTTCAATAGTATACAAAAACTTTTCCATATATAATCTGTTATTGTCATGCCGTAAATCTTTATCTATTTTGTGCCTGTCGACCTAGGTTTATAATTATTGCTACATGCAATTATCTTTTAATAAAATTAAAAAGAAAAGGAATTACAAACAAAATACACCTTTATGCTGACTTTTATATTTATCTGTGTAGTTACATTTCCCAGTGTTGATTTCTTCATGTGCTGTTGAGTTGCCATCTAATGTCCCTTTATTTCATTTTGAAAGACTCCCTTTAGCACTTGTAGGACAGATTGCTAGTTACAAAGTCACTTTTTGTTTTTCTGGAAAGTCTTTGATTTTTCCTTCATTTTTGAAGGATCCTTTTGCCAAGTAAATAATTTTTGTTTGACAGTTTGGGTTTGGTTTGGTTTTTTGTTTGTTTCTTTCAGTACTTTGAATGTGACATCCATGATCTTCTGGCCTCCATTGTTTTATATTAGAAATAAGATGTTGTCCCTGACCACTGTGGCTTAGTTGGTTGAGCATAGTCCCATAAAGAGAAAGGTCACTGGTTTGATTCTCAGTCAGGGCACATGCCTGGGTTGCAGACCCAGTCCCTAGTAGGGGCATGTGTGAGAGGTAGACAATTGATGTTATACTCACACATCAGTGATTCTCTCCTTTTTCACTCCCTTCCTCTCTCTCTAAAAATAAATAGATAAAATCTTTTTTAAAAAAGAAATCAGGTGTTAATCTTATTGAGGATCCCCTGTAAATGAGTTATTTCCCTTCTGCTTTTATCAAGAGTCTGTCGTCATCTTTAGCTTTTGACAATTTGATTATGATGTGTACAGGTATTGATATCTTTGAGTTTATCTTTTTAGGGGTTATTAACCTTTAAGTTTTAGAGGTTTTTTACCATTCTTCAAATATATCATCTGTCTCTTTCTCCTACCACCATCTCGCATTCTATTCCTTTTCGCCTTTCTATCACTTGGTATCCCACAGGCCTCTGTGGCTTAGTTTATTTTTCTTCTTTTCTTTTGTTTCTCCTACCAGACCATCTTAATTGTTGGGGCTACCTTTGTGTTTGCTGATTCTTTTTTGCCAGTTCAAATATGCTTTTGAACCCCTCTAGTGAATTGTTCATTTGTTACTGCGCTTTCAACATCATAATTTCTATTTTGTTCTTTTAACAATATCTACCTATTTAATATCACTTAGGTGACTCATTGCTCTTATAACTTTCTTCAGTTCTGTAGACATGATTTCCTTTATCTTGCTGAATTTATTTTAAATAGCTAATTTAAAGCTTTTGTCTAGAAAGTCTATGCATGGTTTTCCTCAGGCACAGTTTCTGTTTATTTTTTATCTTTGAGCCATAATATGAGGTCTGTCCAGAAAGTATCCAGCTATGTGATGTGAAAAATGAAGACATTTATTGAGAAAGATACAAGAAACACTGTACAAAGACAATGACACTTCAGTCCCCTTCAAAGGAGGTACCTTGGGACCTCACACAATTCTCCCAATTGTCATAAGCTGCCTCGTTGTATATTAGTGAATCTCATCAATGGTCTGAAATCTCTTCCCTTTGAAAGGTGATTTTAGTTTTGGGAAAAGCCAGAAGTCACAGGGCACTAAATCTGGGCTGTAATGGGGCTGAGTCACCTGGGCGATTTGATGTTTCACCAAACAACTCTGCACAAGACATGATGCATGAGTGGGTACGTTGTCAGGATGAAGTTGCTGATCACCAGTTGCCCATAGCTGTGGCGTCCTGAATCATCCAAATAGTTTCCACTGGGGAATGTTTAAGCTTAATGCAAAATTTGATGCAGATTTGTTGCTGTACTCCCTCAGTCATTTTGAATGTGATGACCACACAGTACCCATGCTCACTCAATCACGTGTACCATCTCCACTGACTAGTACAATGAAGTAATTGTTCACACATGCATATTCCAGCCCACTCCCTTTGGCTTCCAGGTTATGTCGATGTTATGCAAACCATTCTCATTGTATTAACATTGGTGGACTTTCAGGCGTACTTTGGTATAGTGTTTGGTTGCAGTCTTTGTCATTGTTGTTGAAGACTGTATTTGTGACTGTTATAAATTGATAACTCTAGATGTCAGGTTCTCTTCCCTTTCCAGGATTTGTTGTTATGTTGGGCTTACTGTAGTTGTGTGTTTAGTGACTTATCTGAACTAACTATATAAACTCCCATTTTATTTTGTCCTGTGTGGCCACTGAAGTTTCTTCTGTTAGCTTACCTATGAGCTAATAATTGAACAGAGATTTCCTGAAATCTGTGGAGCCAATAACTGTTCCAGCTTTTGCCATGGGCCCATGCTCAGGCAGGCAGTTTACAATTCTGCCTTAGCATTTATTTTCTACCTCCAAAGAGCCTCAATGTCATCAGCAGGTGAGAATTTAGGTCCTTCTCAGGTCTCTTCTAAGCATGCTCACAGCCGTGAGCTTGAACATGGCCTAGATTCTCAAGAATCTCAGAGCATCTCACTCCTCAGCCTTTCTTCCCATGCTTTTTGATTAATCTGTCATTTGCCCAGTTTTTTTCTTTTGCCCCTGGCAGCAGTGGCTAAGACTAGCCAGTGAAAGTTTTCAAAGAATCCCTCCCAAGAAAGCAGCTTTTAGCATTAAGTTAGTTTTGAGTTACACAAAAGAAAGACACACCTTTTGAACTGGTAATCCAGGAACCTGCCAGACAGGTTAGAACATATAATTGAAATTCTTTGCAAATCAATTCATTCTTTTCTCTTCAGTATCAAGAATACAGCTGTTATTTTTATAGGTAGTGGTGATCTGTGGAACAAGGAATAGGATGGGGGTAAGTTCAAGTACCACAAATGTTGCTGTTCTTAGGAAGATTCAGTTCTTTTTCTTGAATACATGTCCCCATGGTATGGTAAACCTTTGGTTACTTTACAGAATTCTGAAAAAGTTCTGATTTTGCTCATTTTATTTTTTGGTTCTTTTATGGAAAGGTGGAATCTGGAGTTCCTCACTCTGCCATTTTCATTGGCATTACTCCAGTTTTTTAAAAAATCAAATTAAGTTCTTTTCTCAGAATTACTAATAATTTGTATTTATTTAAAGTATTGGCAAATGTTATCAAATACTTTTTTCTACATCAATTAAGACAATTGTAAAAAAAGGTGATTGTATGCTTTCACCTTTATTTTCTTAATGAGGTGAATTACACTGATTGTTTTTCTAATAATAAACTACCTTGCTTTCCTGGAATAAATCCATTTTGTTTTATTTGCTAATATTTTGATTAGGATATTTGCTTTTATCTTTATGAGAGAAATTGACCTGTGATTTTCTTTCCATACAGTATATTTGTCAGGATTGCTATCAATCACATGCTGGATTTATAAAATATGGATTGCTTCTTTTTTGACTTTTTATTTTGAAACAATGTTAGATTTCATGGAAAGTTTCAAATACAACACAGAGAAGTCTTATGTACTTCTCACCCAAGTTTCTGAATAGTTCTATCTTATGTACCTACAATTCAATTTCAAAACCAAGAGATTGACTTTAGTACAATGGCTGTGTGTAGTTGGATGCCATGTTATCATGTGTAGATTTGTCACAACCACTGCAATTAGAACTCTTCAAGATACAGAGCACAGGTGTATCACTCATATTTATCTTCGCATACACCCCTTTCCCATAATCCTTTACCCTCTCACCACCACTAAGTTATTCTATCTCTGTAGTTTTGTCATCTTAAGAATATTATATTAATGCAGCTATTCATTATGTGACCTCATGAGATTGAATTATTTTATATCTTTTATTTTTTAATTAAGGTATAATAGACATATAAGATTATATTGTATTAGTCTCAGATGTACAACATAATAATTTGATATTTGTATATGTTAAGAAAGTAATCACAACAATAAGTCTGATTGACATCTGTCACCATCCATAGTTATAAAAATGTGTGTGTTGTAAGACCTTTTAAGATTTACTCTGCTAGGAATTTTCAACTATGCCATACAGTATTATTAACTACAGTCACCAGTGTGTACATTACATCCCCATGACTTGTGTATTTTGTAACTCGAAATTGGTACATTTTGACCCCCAACAGTCATTTCACCCACCCCCATATCCCACCTCTGATTGGCCACAATATGTTTACTTTATCTTTGAGCTTAGGCTTTTTTTGTTTTTGTATTTTTAGATTCCACTAAAAAAGTGAGGTATTATATGAGATCATATAGTATTTGTCTTACTCTGTTTAACTTATTTTACTTAGTATAATTCCCTTCAGGACCAACCATGTGGTAGAAAATGATAAGATTTTATTTTTTATGCCTAAGTAATATTCCATTGTATAGATATACCACAATTTCTTTATCCATTCATCCATCCATGTACATTTAGGTTGTTTCTATACCTTAGCTACTATAAATAATGCTGCAGTGAACATGGAGGTGCATATATCCTTTTCGAGTTGTGTTTTTGTTTTCTTTGAATAGATACCCGGAAGTGGGATTGAAGGTCATATGAGAGTTCTCTTTTTTATTTGAGGAACATCCATACTGTTTTCCACAATGGCTGCACCAATTTACAATCCCACCAAAATATGTGTGAATTCCCTTTCTCCACATCCTTGGTGACACTTCTTTGTTGATTTGTTGATGGTAGCCATTTTGACAGGCGTGAGGTGATATCTCATTGTGTTTTCAATATGCATTTCCTTTATGATTAGTGATATCGAGCATTCTTTTATTTGTCTGTTGGTAAATGTCTATTTGAGGCCTCTCCCCATTTTTTAATTGGGTTGTTTATATTTTTGATGTTAAGTGTTATGAGTTTGTAATATATTTTTAATATTAACCCTTATTTGATGTATCATTGGTGAATATTTTCTCACATGCAGTAGATTGTCTTTTTGTTTTGTTGATGGTTTTCTTTGCTGTACAAAAATTTTTTTAGCTCATTGTAGTCCCATTGGTTTATTTTTAATTTGTTTCCCTTGCCCAGGGAGGCATATCAAAAAAATAAATATTGCTAAAAGCAATGTCAAAGAGTTTATTTATTGAAGAGACTATCTTTACTTCATTGTATATTCTTGCCTCCTTTTTCATAGATCATATAGGTGTGGGTTTATTGCTGGGCTGTCCTGTTTCATTGATCTATGTATCTGTTTAGACACCAGTACCATCCTGTTTTGATTACAATAGCCTTGCAGTATAGTTTGATATCAAGTAGCATGATACCTCCCACTTTGTTTTCTTTCTCAAAATTACTTTGGCTATTAGAGGTGTTTTGTGAGGTTTTTACATAAATTTTAAGATTATTTGTTTATTGGTATTTTCATAGGTATTGCATTGAATCTGTAGATTGTTTTGGGTAGTATGGACATTTTAACAATGTAATTCTTCTTATCTGTAGATAAAGTATATCCTTTCATTTATTTGTATCTTCAATGTTTTTCTTCAATGTCGTATACCTTTCTCAGTAGAGGTCTTTTACTTCTTTCCTTAATTTTTTTCCCTAGGTATTTTTTAATGCAATTTGCAAATGGGATTGTTTCCTTAGTTCTCTTTAAAAATCACAAAGGAAATTAAATTTTAGCTTAATTATGTAAAAAATTATTTAAATTTAAATTTTTCACATATCTTCTGTTATTGACTTCTGTTTGTAATAGTTTTTGTTTTATTAAGCTTACAGTTTTGGAGAATTTGGGTGAGCATTTAATTCATCTTATTTAGTATTATTACTGACATTTTTGGTTTTAAAGTTATTAACTTAGCATTTGCTTTCTATTTGTCCTTCGTGTTTTTTTCTTCTCTTTCCATTCTTACTTTTTTGGATTGGTTAACTTTTATTTATTTTTATTTTTTAGTATATTTTACTGATTATGCTATTACAATTGTCCCAATTTTTTTCTCCTATTTATCCCCCCTCCATTCTGTTTTACCACACCCTCCACCATCCTCCCACCCCCCCACCCCCTTAGTCCATAGGTTGTACATATAAGTTCTTTGGCTTCTCTATTTCCTAGACTATTCTTAAACACCCCCCCCCCACCACCACCACCATCTATTTTGTGCTTAACAATTATGCTCTTTATTTCCTGTACCTTTTCTTCTATTCTTCCCCTTCCCTCTGATAACCATCCATGTGATCTCCATTTCTGTGAATCTGTTCCTGTTCTAGTTCTTTGCTTAGTTTTTGTTTTTTAAGTTCAGTTGTGTTGATAGTTATGAGTTTGTTGTCATTTCACTGTTCATAGTTTTCAATCTTCTTCTGTTTCTTAGACAAGTCTTTTTAACTTTTCATATAATAAATGCTTGGTAATGATGAATTCCTTTAACTTGACTTTATGTGGGAAGCACTTTTATCTGCCCTTCCGTTCTAAATGATAGCTTTGCCAGATGGAGTAATCTTGGATGTAGGTCCTTGCCTTTCATGACTTCAAATACTTCTTTCCAGGCCCTTCTTGCCTGCAAGGTTTCTTTTGAGAGATCAGCTACTAGTCGTATGGGGAGAGAGTTACCTTTGTAGGCTATAGAAAGTGAAATAAAGCAAAATATACACGTATACCTACCTTTGTAGGTAACTCTCTCCTTTTCTCTTGCTGCTTTTAGTATTCTCTCCCTATCTTTAATCTTGGGTGACTTAATTATGTATCTTGGTGTGTTCCTCCTTGAGGCCAATTTCTTTGGGACTTTCTGAGCTTCCTGGACTTCCTCGAATTCTATTTCCTTTGCCAGATGGGGGAAGTTTTCCTTCATTATTTGTCCAAATAAGTTTTCAATATCTTGTTATTGCTCTTTTCTTTCTACCAGCCCTACGATTCTGATGTTGGAGCACTTAAAGTTGTTCCTGAGGGTCCTTAGCCTCTCCTCATTTTTTTTGCATTCTTGATTCTTGATTCTTCATTCTGTTCTGGTTGAATGTTTATTTCTTCCTTCTGTTCCACGTTATTGATTTGAGTCCCAATTTCCTTCCCTTCATTGTTGGTCCCTGTATATTTTGCTTTATTTCACTTTGTATAGCCTTCATTCCTTCCTTCATTTTGTGACCAAGCTCAATCAGTTCTGTGAGCACCCTGTTTAACAGTGTTTTGAACTCTGTGTCAGATAGGTTGGCTATCTCCTTGTCACTTTGTTCTTTTTTTTGGAGTTATGATCTGTTCTTCCCTTTGGGCCATATGTCTTTGTACCAGCACACCTGTTACATTGTAAGGAGTGGAACCTTAGGTATTCCCCAGGGCAGGGAACCCACTTCTTTGTGTTGCAGCACTGTATGTTGGTGAGAGGTCAGTGAGGGAACAATGTCCCTTGCTTGGCTCTCGCCCTGCTTGAGAGAGCTTATTAATGGAAAGGGGTGTGGAAATCAAATACTGAACTCTTAAGGTCAGGAGACCCGAGTTTTAGTTTTAGCATCACTGTTACATATATTATCTAGGCTTCAGGTTTTTTTTAATTATTGAACTCTCACAGAAAGTGAAATTATATGCTTTTTGTACCTTAGAGATAAAAGTCTGTGTGTTAAAACATGTCATAAACTGAGAAATCCTAAAATAAAGTAGAATTCTACTCTTATTCTAACCTGCTTTGGGAACTCCCTGTCATTTTCAAAGTTTTCATCTACATGTAAATTCTTTTTTAGTTATTTTGTAAGTAGGCACCAAAGAAGACAAATATATATCCCAGTTAACCTTGCTGCTGTACTATTAAGAAGTTGATTCTTTCTTCAAGAGCTTATCTAATATTCTCTCTAACTAGTTTTTGTTTGTCCAGTATATATTTGTAAAGATTTTAAGTACCATGTATATAACCACTCATAAACTATTGCTATGAAATGGTATAATGGAGAGATGAGCTTTCAGGAAATGGTGCCCTAAGCGTATGACATGGTGGTAAATGATCATAAATAGAATATATAGCTCATATGGATAAATTGCGTAAGAAAAATATCATGGTTGAAAGCTAGCTTTTGATTTTACTGATATTTCCATGTCAAATGGGGGAAATAGAAATTTTTATCATCATCATCATCATCATGCTTCACATCTTTTGAGTGTCAGATGTTGTCTTATGTGCTATATACCTCAAGTACCTCACTTAACCTTCACAAGAACCCTAAGTTAATAACATTTTCTTCATATTACAAAGGATGTTTGATTATCAGCATTTGTGATATGTTTAGTTAAATCACATATAGCTGCCATTTTTTAGGGCGAAAACATTCAAATATTAGAAATTTAATGTGGTTTAAAGTGTAAGTAAATTAGACATTAATCCACCAAAGGGATTTCTTAACCTCCTTAAATTGTTCGAATGGTCAAACCCAAATAATTTCTCCCAGAATTTCCCAGGACTTTTATTAGTGACAGTGTTTACAGCACTTTTTAGCAATAAATAAAGGATGACAAATATACAAACAGTAGAAATATTAGATGAAAAGCAAAAATAAAAGTTATTTATGATTATTTCACAATTGCATGATGTAAGTTAAGGTGGTAATAGTCTTTCTTTTTTCAATTTCTGAAACAGCACAGTTATATATTTTAAATCCAATAAGCTGGATCAAATAAACTGTTTGTAAAAACAGTGATTCGGATACCTGACTAATGAAAGTAGGGTTTTAATGACTTGTTGGGTAATTCAAACAAGTAATTTTCCACCATAAAATTATAACAAGTAAACTCTTTTAAAATGAAATAGTTCCTCCTCCTCTCCCGTACCCCTACTGTTGATAATATTCCACAGTGTATATCAGAGACCTGGATTTTATTCCTGTTCTTGTTTCTCTCCTGGGGCTGCAATGAATAAAATCAGAAGTAAAATCACTATCCTGCATTCTTATTGCCATGGGCTGTTCCCTTGTCAGATTTCATAAGCTAGATGTGCCTGGTTAGTATTGAGATTGGAAAATCTCAAAGAAAACAAAGTATGTGTAACATGTATCTCCTGTGCAGCCAGTATTTCATCTTCTTTAAGCACTTCTCCTACAGTCACTGTTGCACTTTCCTCTTTACTGTTTGATTGATTTACTTGCTGTAGGAAGGAAAAAAAAACAGTTCTTAAAAGCAAATGCATTTCTAGTAATTTAAATCAATGCATTTATTTTTCCTTTTCAAATTGGAAAGATTATTTAGTCTGAAAGGCGCTTGGCTGTATTCTTGAAGAGACTATTCCAAGTAGCAATTCTTTATTGTCTAAAATTTTACTTTCTCAGGGACTTCTCATTGTATTTACCCCTGCAGAGTGTTCCCTGTTACAATTTGAGAGATAGTGTTGCCCTCATTTTACAAATGATATATAACACATTAACTTATTTTTAAAATGTATATAATATAATTGAGTGAAGATTCACAACTTAGAATTCTTTTCTAGTTCATCTTAAAACCTAGATTATCTATATACTCTGTAATTTTAAATTTTAATTTAAAAGTCTCAAATATCAATGGTTTTAATTAGTATATATGTACATATAATATACAATATATATAATTCAGTTCCAAATGCACTGATAGTTTAACTATGAGTAGACCTAATCTACCTAAATCCGCTCTTCCCCAAACACAAACACACCTTTCATAATACCAGATGCTACATGTGCATGCTTGTATACACACACACCTGTGTTCTTTAACAGACTGGTTTGTTCTTTTCCTCTTTCCCTCCTATTAAGGAACCTTTTTTAAAAAAATAATTAATGACATTTTACACAGAACTTCACTATATGCAAGACAGATTTTTTTTTAAAGCTGAGCTTCTCTGATTAATCTCAAAATAAGGGAGATTGGAGTCCCATCTATTTGGCCTCTTGCTCACCCCATGAGGCAAAAACTTGTCTACCCTCCTCAGTTTTACATTCATTAATATACATAAAAATTTTGAAAGAGTAATGGTGATTGAAGAAAAGTGAGTAAACAATGAACAGAACAGAAACAAAATCAGTTACTTTGAGAAAACAAGTACTTGAATATAGATAGTAAGTGTGTAACTCTAAAAGAGAGAAAATTATTTAAATGAGAAAGAAGTACATATATATTCACCAGGAAAGCAACTTCCATAAAGTTTTTTCTGTGTAAAAATATTGATGATAGCACTTTGAACTATGAGCATGGATCCAAAAAGTTTCAGCAAATGACTCTTGGTTTTTTATTCCACTCTTACTCCAAATCCACTTCATTTCTAATGACCCAAACCAAAATTAAATCCCCAATGTGATAGCAATCAGTTAAAGATGCATGGTATATCCTCCTTTATGAAATAAAAATGGTCATTTATTTATATTATAGAGTATTCCAGAATTGATCTAATATATAATTTAGTGCCATTTAAGATAATATTCTCTGTATGTCATCAATGTTTTTTTCAGGGAGTAGCTTTTCAGGTACTTTGGTGTTACCCATCTTAAACCAGCCCTCTTTATGAATACGCCATGGGTTGGTAAATTTTTAAAAACTGATTTTTTTAAGGGAAAAGGCCTCAATTTGTAGTGTTCGCCAATTTTAGCAGTAATTACTCCTATCATGATTTGAAATTATGAACATGAATTCTCTGAAAGAAGAGTTCAGAAAAGACGTGCAGTGGTAGCTTACCATTACATAATATGCACACCTTGTAGCTACAACAGAAGTGAATATCCCCAGAGGCATAATAATAAAATGTAGTAAAATAGTTAGGAAGTGATAAGTTTTGAGTATTACCTTTTTAGCATTTAATTTAGTATTAAAAACTTAATTTGTTGATTGATCTTTAATTTCCTAAAACTGCCTAGATGCATGTTTTTTTTTTAAGAACAGGTTTTGTTTTTTGAAGCTTTTTAATGTAGTTAATTGATAATAGCTGAAGACTCCAGTGAGCTGTCTCAATCTATTACCCAGCAATTAACTATTTGTACATCATTAATATCAGCTTTCCACTGAATAATAGCTCATCATTCATTACCATATTTTTGCTGTGTATAATGTGCACTTTTTTGCCCAAATTTTTGAGGGAAAAATAAGGATGTGCATTACACATGGGTAGTACTAATTCCATATCCACATCAGTGTTTTTAGTTCTTTTATTTATGCCTATGCATTAAAAGTGTAACTCTGCAAAGCAATAATGATACCTGTATGCAACATACCACTCTGGAATATAATCATCAGTTTTGTTTCTAAATATAAATAAGTTAAAAATTGAATTAAAAATTAAAGCAAAAGTTGTTTTTTTATTCCCTGAAAGTTTGGGACAAAAACACAGGTGCAATCTATACAGGAGTGCATTATACACAGCAACTATGGTAGTTTACCCTTTTAAAAATTGTTTTATATATATTTTTCTGAAACATTTTTATATTTTCAAAATAATTTGACTATGATACATTTAAGTCTAGAATATCTACTGTCCAAAAGGAAAAGTAGAACTTTGCCTATTAAAAAATAATTTATTTTGCTCAGCTAACATTTTGTATTAAAAATGTTTATCACATAAGTAAAGCTTCAAGGATAAAAGGAAAACTCTTACTAAACATTGTTTCTGATAATTACAGAATGGATAACAGAAGACACTGTGATTAATGAATTATTATATGATGCTGTTAAAAGTACATTGCAGGAATCTATTGGTCATATGACAGAAAAGGCCAGTGATTTGTGTGCTCAAAAAATATGATATTTGTTCACTATTTATGTGTTTAATATTCTTGCTTTATTAAAATCCTTTTTTAAGTCTACTAAAATCATTTTCTATAAATATTAAGCTATATTTTGTGAGATTCTTTTAGAGGTGTAACTTGTATGATAACATTAGTGTACAAAAAAATATCAAACCTCTCAACATTTCCCAATTTTCTGACTTTAAGTTCTTTCCCTACAGTTCTGTGAGAAGTCTATTTTTAGTCATTCTTCAGGGCACGGTTCCTTTCCCAATGATCTCTCCAAAGAGACACTCATTCTGGGGTTGCTGCTTTGCTAGTTATCTGAGAATACCCTTTAATTCCTTTGAAGCAGGTCTCACTTGCTTGTTCTCCTGCTCCGGCCAGTGTGCTGTCTGTAGTTGATCCACTGCCATCTGCCCTTTCTCTTGCTGCCACCCTCAAGCTGGCCTCCAGGAACAAGCATGGTGTCACTTCTGTCAAAAGCCGTTGAACCTCCTATTCTGCTGCATACAGAACCAAAAAATCCACACAACTTTCTACCTTTCCCAATTTTAGGAACTCTTACCCTCCACCCCCCAAAAAATTGTCTTGCTTTTTATTTCAGCTCTCCCATTTACACTTGGATTTTCTTTTTCCACCTTTTTCACACACAAATGGAACCTAATGGCTTCAATAAGCACTAGATTGTTCTGAACTAGGAAACAGTTCTTTTAAGCTATAAAAAATAAATAATATAGCAGGTTTTCAAATCCTGCCATATTAAACATGTGGTAACCTATGGTGTCATAGAAGTTTTCTCTGAGCAAAAAAAGAGAATATAATCATAGTCTTGACTCAGAGTGTTATAGACTAAGATAAAGCAAAAGAATAAAATAAGCTGAACATTTGCATGGACTAAAATATGTACATGAGATTAGTATATGTTTATATACACCACATTTGTGCATATATTTTTCAAGGCTGTGTATGAATAGACAAAGAATACCATGAGAATTAAATGAAGTAAATATATAAAACTGGTAGACACATCATAGCTCTTCAATAAATATTTGTTTAATCTTAATTAGATAATTTTCTGAAAGAATTTTTTTTTTACTGAATTTGTGATTAAGGTGGGTGTTTATTGGTAAGTTTTATTTTATTGACATACTCTAATGCTATCTTTAGTTTCATAATATCTTGCAAAGACTATTTCATAGGTAGCTTGAGAAATGTTTTAAAAAATCATATCTCTTATGATGGCTGTTTAACTTTTCAGTTTTAAATTTATTTTCTTCTTAGAAACATTTTACAATGGAACAGTTTAAAATGAATTTGAAGAATATCAAGACAATGTTAATAATTAAGTCTTTAAAGTAGGTCTTTTGGTAAGCCTGGGCATCGTGTAATTAAGATTGCTACCACACCACCTGCTCTCTTTTGACTTGAATCTTATCACATCAGTGTTGCTTTGAAATCTGAGAATGCATTCCACTTCCTGACAACTAATATGCTACATCATATTTCTGATTAGTTGAATACTATTTCCTGTTTCTTTTTTCTGTATCCCTAAATGAACCACTTATGCCTTAATAGGATTATGATGTTATATAAAACAGATACTTAAATAAATTAGATCTTTTTTGCAAGGGGGAGGTCATTTTAAAAAATATGAATCACAGTGTACTAAATGCTTTCCAAAAGTAAACTGTTGATAATATTTAAAATATACCTAGGTATACCTATGGAGAGAGAGTTTTTAAAAATCTGCATTTGTTTTTCATCTTCCTTTTATAATGTAAAAGGTTTTGTCTGTATTCTATAGCATATGACCTTTGTGTTTTATATTATATCTTTTGCATTCAGTTTTACTAATAATATAAATAACTATTTTTAGAAAAAAATTGATATATAAAATTCTTGTATGATAATTGCCTGGTCACTTGTGTGTATTGCTCCTCTGTTCCATCGTAAACCACCTAACGGTTGTATTCATGCCCCTTCTGTCTTTGTATACACCATAGTGTCTATTTATAGGGTGTTAATTGAATCAAACTCAGTTGTTGATCCCACTAATTTACTTCACTCCATTACTCAATACCTATTACATATTTTTACCCTTTATGTGTTTGTTTTTCAAAGGAAAATCTTATTCATTCTTTTAAATTTTATTTTATTTTAATTGTTGTTCAAGTACAGTTTTCTGCCTTTTACCCCCAGCCCTCCCCACCTCCCTCCCATTTCCACCCCCTTTAGTTTTTGTCCATGTGTCCTTTAAACTTGTTCCTGCAAACCCTTCCCCTTTTCCCCTGAAATTCCCTCCTCTCTCCCCTCTGGACACTGTCAGCCTGTTTTCTATTTCAATGTCTTTGGTTATATTTTGCTTGCTTGTTTGCTTTGTTGTTTAGGTTCCTATTAAAGGTGATATCATATGGTATTTGTCTTTCACTACCTGGCTTATTTCGCTTAGCATAATGCTTTCCAGTTCCATCCATGCTGTCTCATAGGGTAGGAGCTCCTTCTTTTCTTTCTGCTGCAAAGAATTCCATTGTGTAAATGTACCATGGTTTTTTGGTACTGATGGGTGTTGCTTCTAGCACTTGGCTATTGTAAATTGTGTTGCTATGAACATTGGGGTGCATAGGTTCGTTTGGATTGGTGTTTCAGGGCTCTTAGGATATAATACTAGCAGTGGAATTGCTGGATCAAAAGGCAGATCCATTTTTAGTTTTCTGAGAAAATTCCATACTGTTTTCCAGAGTGGTTGTACCAGTCTGCAATCCCACCAACAGTGCACTAAGGTTCCCTTTTCTCCACAACCTCTCCAACACTTGTTTGTTGCTTTGCTTATGATGGCCATTCTGACCGGTGTGAAGTGGTATCTCATTGTGGTTTTAATTTGCATCTCTGTGATACTAGTGATACTGAGCATCTTTTCATGTGTCTCTGGATCCTCTGTATGTCCTCCTTGGGGAAGTATCTGTTCAAGTACTTTGCCCATTTTTTATTTCCATCAGTTTAAGGTTTCTGGGAGTATCTTAACCATACTCTCAATTAGGAATCACAGGGGCAGGGCTAACTTACTTTGATAATGGATTAGATTCAACTCACTAGACTAGAAAAGTAGTTTTCCAATGTCAGTCTTTTAAGAGACGTTCTGATGCAATAATATGATTATTATTGAGAAAATAAATAACTTCCTCTACCTAAATAAAATGCTCATGAGGGCAAAGTGTGTTCCTGAATGCCTATTTATTACCTTGTCATGTAGATCAGACTACTTTCATAAATGTGATCAGTTTATTCTCTCACGTGCTTAATCTGTATATAAAGTTTAATTGCATGTAGAAGACCCTTTATCAATGTACTTTGAAAAATTACTTTTCCATGAACCCAAAGATACTCAGAGAGTGAATTCTTAAAAGAAAGACATATTGAACAAAGATAAAAAGGTAACACATTTCAAAAGCATGTTCAAGATAAGATGGTAGACCTCTGTGTCTAGAACATAGTGGTAGTTTAATGTGGAAACCAGGTAGGTAACAAAATGTAGAAGCATTTTAATATCAGGCGAAGAAATTTAAATTTTATATGCCATGGGAAATCTTTGGATTTTGAGCCAATAGGAGTAGAGTATTGGTGGTACTCTATATAGATGACTCTAGCAGTAATAGACTGTAACTGTGGAGTGAGTAGAAAAGAAAGATATTTTAGAAATGATACAGAAATTAAATTGAGACTTGCCTCTATTTATAGGTAAGTAGTAAATAGAGGAGCCAATACTCAAATGGTCTGACTCTAAAACCAATACACTATCCATCTGCCACAATATAGATATATTGTATTATAATTATTTATACATCTATGTATTAGAAAGGAGAACCATGTCTTTTCATGTTTACATCCCAATGTCTTAGCACAGTGTCTACAAAAATAGTAGGTGGTACTTTGTTCAATTAGTAAACACTTATCGAGTGCATACTAGTCATTGTGCTAGAATATGCATATGGTTCAGCCCTAATAGATATTGCCAGCTTTTCCAAGTAATTATAATCAGTTTACACATCTATCACCAGTTTGAAAGTTCTTGTTGCTCCATATCCCTGCCAACACTTGGTATTACATGTCTTTTTTTTTTTTCATTTAGCTCTTCTATTGTTATCCCATTGTTTTAGAAACAGTTTTTAAAAATTGAAGTGAAATTCATAGAACATAAAGTTAACCTTTAAAAGTGAATAATTCAGTAGCATTTAGTACATTCAGTGTTATACAATCACCACCTCTGTGTAGCTCCAAAACATTTCATCACCCAAAAGGAAACTATCTTTTAAGCAGTTGCTCCCCATTCCTCACCTTTGTCCCTCTCCGCCCATAGCAACCACCCATTTTCACTCTGTCTTTGTGGATTTACCTGTTTTGGATGTTTCTCTTTTTTAAAAGATTTTATTTTATTTTTAGAGAGAGTTGGAGGGAGGGAGAAAGGGAGAGAAACAACAATGTGAGAGTAAGTTATCAATCAGTTGCCTCTTGTACACGCCCTGACAGGGGATCTGTAATCCAGGTATGTGCCCTGTAGGAACCAAACTGGTGATCTTTCGCTTCTCTGGTTCGTGACCAAGCAAATGAGCCACACCGGTCAGGGCCTGGATATTTCTTTTAAATCAAATCATGCAGTATATGTCCTCTTGTTTCTGGCTTCTTTCACTTGGCATGTTTCAATGTTCATCCACAATGAAACGTCGTATTTCTCCCACATTGTGCCATGTATCGCTCCTTTTTATGTCTGAATAATAAGTTTATTCATGTTATAATGAATAAAGTGAAACAATTTGTTTATGTGTTCTTCAATTGATAGACATTTGGGCTGATTCTACCTTTTGGATCATGTGAATGGTGCTATAGTGAACATTTGTGTATTAGTATTTATTGAGAACCTGTTTTGATTTCCTTTGAGTATTTACTCAAGTGGAATTGCTAGGACATATGATAATTCTATGTTTAGTTTCTTGACAAATGCCCAATATGTTTTTCTCAGCAGCTGAACCATTTTCATATATCCTTACTAACACTTGTTATTTTCCATTGTTGTTGTTATAGCCCTCCTAGAGTGTGCAGTGGTATCTCATTGTGTTTTTGATTTGCATTCCTCTCATGACTAATAATGTGCGTTTTTTCACATTCATGTGCTTGTTGGTCATTTGTGTATCTTCTTTGGAGAAATGACCTTCTTGAAGTGGGTTGTCATTTTGTTACTAAGTTCATTATATATTCAGCATACTAGACCCTTATCACATAAATGATTCACAAATATTTTCTCCTATTTATAGGTTTTCTTTTCACTTTCTTAAAAAAATGTCCTTTTATGCACATAATTTTTTTAGTTTTGGTAAAGTCTAATTTTTCTACTTTTGCATTTATGGCTTTAGATACCATAGCTATGAATCCATTGTCCAATTTGAAGTGTATACATGTATATGTGTCTAAGTATATTTTATTGGTTATGCTATTACAGTTGTCTGAATTTTTTCTCCCCTTTATCCCCCTCCTCCCTATACTGCCCCCAACCCTCCAGCGTTCACCCACCCCTTAGTTCATGTCCATGAGTTGTACATGTAAGTTCTTTGGCTTCTCCATTTCCTATACTATTCTTAACTTCCCCTTGTCTATTTTGTGCCTCCCGATCATGCTTCTTATTCCCTCCATTTTCCCCCATGCTCTCCCTCCACTGCCCCACTGATAACCCTTCATGTGATCTCCATTTCTGTGATTCTGTTCCTGTTCTAGTTGTTGGCTTAGTTTGGTTTTGGTTTTGGTTTTTTTTTTGTTTGTTTTTAGGGCCAGTTGTTGATAGTCGTATGTTTGTTGTCATTTTACTGCTCAGTTTTGATCTTCTTTTTCTTAGGTAATTGCTTTAACATTCATAAAATAAGGGCTTGGTGATGATGAACTCCTTTAACTTGACCTCATCTGGGAAGACTTTATCTGCCCTTCCATTCTAAATGATAGCTTTGCTGGATAGAGTAATCTTGGATGTAGGTCCTTGCCTCTCATGACTTGGAATACTTCTTTCCAGCCCCTTGTTGCCTGTAAGGTTAACAAATCAGCTACTAGTCTTATGGGAATTCCTTTGTAGGTAACTCTCTCCTTTCCCCTTGATGCTTTGAAGATTCTCTCCTTATCTTTCATCATGGGTAACTTAATTATCATGTATCCTGTGTTCCTCCATGAGTCCAATTTCTTTAGGACTCTGGGCTTCCTGGACTTCCTGGAAGTCCATTTCCTTTGCCAGATTGAGGAAGTTTTCCTTCATTATTTCTTCAAATAAATTTTCAATATCTTGCTTTTCCTGTTCTCCTTCCTGCATCCCCATGATCCTGATGTTGGAACATTTGAGGTTGTCCCATAGGTTCCTAAGCCTGTCCTCAATTTTTTTGCATTCTTGTTTCTTGGTTCTGTTCCAGTTGAATGCTTATTTCTTCCTTTTGTTCCAAATTTTTAATTTGGATCCCTGTTTCCTTCCTTTCACTGTTGGTTCCCTGTATATTTTGCTTTATTTTATTTTGTGTAGCCTTTATTTCTTCCTTCATTTTGTAACCAAGCTCATTCAATTCTGTGAGCATCCTGATTACCAGTGTTTTGAACTCTGCATCAGATAGGTTATCTCCTTGTCAGTCCTTTTTCTGGAGTTTTGATCTGTTCTTTCCTTTGGGCCATATTTCTTTGTCTCGGCACACTTGTTATGTAGTAAGGAGTGGAGCTTTAGGTGCTTGCCAGGGGGTGGCAGCCCTCTTTGCTGTGTTGTGGTACTGTCTGGGGAGAGGGGTCAGAGAGGAAACAAATGCTGCTTGCTCCTCTCTCGTCCCACTTTCTGTCACTTCCCTCGCTTCTCACTAGCAGATTGTCCCCTTCCAGGTGCTGATTTGCAGGTGGGTGGGTTTGTGTATGTTTTAGGACCCTGTGGTCCTCTCCAATGAACTCTCCTGTGAGGCTGGGAGTCCCTCCTGCAGCTGCAACCCCCACAGATTTTCTACAGCTAGGGGTTTCGAGTCTTTAGTTTCCTATTCTGAAACCCTGGGTTTCACAGTGTCTTGCTCCCCGGCCTTTACTCCTAGCATATCTGCCCTTGAATGTGGGATTGCCTGTGCAGTCCACTGCCTAGCTTTGCGTTGCTGCCTGTCCTCAGCCCCAGCTGCCTGTCTTTGCCCCTCCTATTAGTGTGGTAGAATGTTTTTAACTCTTTGGTTTTTGGATTTCCATGCAAATGATTTTCTGGCAGTTCTGGTTGTTCTATGTTTTCAAATTGGTTGTTTTCCTTCTTTTGGTTGTGTGAGGAGGTGAAGTGTTTCTGCCTACTCCTCCATCTTGGCCAGATCCTATATGCATCTGTCTTTATGCCAGTACCACACTGTTTTGATTACTATATCTCTGTAGTAAGTTTTGAAATCAGGAAGCATGACTTCTTCAGCTTCTTTTTCAAGATTGTTTTGGCTATTTGGGTTCCCTTGAATTTCCTTATGAATTTTAGGATGGATTTTTCTATTTGCATAAAATGCCATTGGGAGTTAATGGAGACTGCATTAAATCTGAAGATCCCTTTGATGATATTCACATGTAAGAATATTAAGTCTTCTAATCTATGAACATGTCTTTTTATTTATTTGTGTCTTCTCTAACTTCTTTCAATAGTGTTTTGTAGTTTTCATTGTAGAAATCTTTCACCTCTTTGGTTATGTTAATTCATAAGTATTTTATTCTTTCTGATATTATTGTAGGAAGAATTGTTTTCATAATTGCCTTTTCATATTGTTAATTATTAGTGTATAGAAATGCAACTGAGTATGTGTGTTGATTTTATACACTGCAACATTGCTGAATTCATTTATTAATTCTAACAGGGTTCTTTGTGGGATCTTTATGGGTTTTTCATGTAAGATGGTATCATCTGCAAACAGAGATAGTTGTACTTCTTTGTTTATAATTTGGATTTTTTTTTCTTATCTAATTGCATTAGCTAGAACTGCCAGTACTAGGTTGAATATAAGTGGTTATAGTGGGCATCCTTGTCTTCTTTTTTTATCTCAGAAGACAAGATTTTGGACTGTTGACATAGCATGTGATGCTTGCTAGCTGCAGTTTTTCCCACATATGACTTTATTATGTTCTTTTTATGCCTAATTTAAATGGTTTTAACATGAAAGACTGTTGAATTTGTGGAATGCTTTTTCTACGTCAATTGAGATGATCATGTGGTTTCTTTCTTCCTTAATTCTATTAGTATGGTGTATTACATTGAGTGATTTTCTTATGTTGAACAACCCTTGCATTCTTGGCATAAATCCCACTTCATCATAGTGTATAGTGTTTTAATATACTTCTGAAGTTGGTTTGCTAGTATTTCATTGAAGAGTCTACCATCAGTATTCAAACTTATATTTGTCTTTAGTTTTCTTAGAGTGTCTTCATCTGGCTTGGGAGTCAGGGTAATACAGACCTCAAAGAATATGTTAGGAAGTATTTTCTCTTCTTCAGTTTTTTGGAAGAGTTTGAGAAGGACTGGTGATAATTCTTCTTTAAATGGTAGAATTCACCAGTGAGGTCATTTTGTTACTTTTAACTTATTCGATCTCTTTGTTACACATCTGTCCAAATTTTGTTTTGGTGGGTCAGTTTTAGAAACTGGTTATTTGTAGGAAATTGTCTGTTATGTTGGCATACAGTTGATGTTAGTAATCTCTAAAAATTGTTTTTATTTTTGAAAGGTTATGTAACATCCCCACTTTCACTTCTGATTGTAGTTATTTGCATCTCCTCTCTTTTATGTCAGTCTAGCTAGTGTTTCTTAATTTTGTTGATCTTTTAAAGAACAAATCTTTTGTTTCATTGATTTTATTGTTTTTCTGTTCTCTATTTCATTTTTATTCATTTCCTTTCTTTTGCTAGCCTTGGGTTTAGTTTGATCTTTTCATAGTTCCTTCAGATGTAAAATTTAAATTATTGATTTCAGATATTTCTTCTTTATTAAATTAGGGATTTACTGTTATAAATTTCCTTTTGAGCATAACATTCACTGCATCTCAGCAGTTTTGGTATGTTTTGTTCTATTTTCACTCATCCCCAAGTATTTCCTAATCTTATTTTTTTGACACGTTGGTTGTATAAAATTGTGTTTAATTTTCACATACTTGGAGATTTTCTACGTTTCCTTCTGTTATAGATTTCTAGTTTCATTCCTTGTTATTGGAGAAGATACTTTACATAGTTTCAGTATTTTAAAATTTATTGACACTTGTTTTGTGGCCTAGCATGTAGTTTATCTTAGAGAATGCTTCATGTGCACTTGAGAAGAATGTGTATTTGTTGTTAGGTGGAATTCAATAGCTATCTGTTGGGTTAGTAAATTTATAGTGTTGTTCAGGTTCTCTATTTCCTTATTGATTTTATGTCTATAAGGTCTACCCATAGTGAAGTTTCCAACTGTTATCATAGAACTGTCTGTTTCTTTCTTCAGTTCACTTAATGTTTGTTCCATGCATTTTGGGCTTTTGTTTGAGGGCATGTATGTTGTAAGAGTTATGTCTCTCTGATGAATTTGTTCTTTTGTAAATACATAATGGCCTTCTTTGTCTGTTCAAACAGTTTTTGACTTCAAGTTTATTCTGTCCAATATTAATATAGCCATCTAGCTCTTTTTTCTTGGCTATTCGTATGAAATATCTTTTTCTATCCTTTCACTTTCAGGCTATTTGTGTCTTGTGACAAAGACAAGCTCTTTGCCTCAGTTTTATAGGTTGCTCCAGGCAGGGTAGAATAGATGAGCACAATCATTTGCAAATAAAGCCTACTCTGCTTCCTCTGGAGCAAGTGGCCCAGGTCCCATACTGAGAACACAGTCTGCCATCTTAAAAGATTACCATCAAGAGAGGTAAGAAGTGGAACAAAGACCAGTAAAAATGCTACAAAATTTTTCTACCATTTTTTAGGTACCCTTTCCTTGATTCAGCATTTGCTTGGTTTCTATAAGCCTTTAGTTTTTCCAGAGTTCTGAAAAAGTTGCTTCAGACAGTTTCTGCTTGGTTTTTCAGTGTTTCAATGTCTGGAAGGACCTGTCTGTGCTACCATTGAATGGAATTTATTAATAGTTTCTGATGCCAAGAAGAAAAAAACAAAAAATAAGTACAAATTGAAGCTACTGAAAAGGAATGATTAAAGGACCAAGACCTTAAAGGAAACAATAGAAGATAGGGTCAGAATCAAGGGATAAGAGGCATTAGCTTTGGAAGAAAACCAAAGAAAAGGATAAAGAATGAGTCAGAAAACTTTAGATGAATGGGTAGAAAGAAGAGCCATAATCTTTATTCACAGGTTGTTTTTTTTTTTAATTTAGTAAACAACTACTGATTTCTAGCTCTTTGATTATTTTTCTGACTGCCTTGCTAGTTGTAGCCTGGAAGTCCACAGACTAGAAGTGACAATACTTAAAGCACAGTAGGAAAGCAAAATAATACACATATGCAAAGGGGTACTTTCAGATAAAAGGAATAACACAGAGCTGAACAATAAGTGATGATGAGTAGTTAACCAAACATCTAGAAAGGACAAAAGTGGTACATATTTATTTCTGGCAATTATTTTATGCAAAAAACTATATCTCTTTGTCAAAGGAGTCTCTTATTTGTTTTCCCTTGATACCTACCTCTAAGCAGCACTTTCTTTGTTATCAACTCTGCTAGATAAACCGGAGCTGAAGACAGAGCAAAACCATCATGGTCCAATCGTCTAAAATATGGAAAATTATCTTTAAGATTTTATTTATTTTTAGTGAGAAGGGAAGGGAGGGAGAGAAACATCAATCAGTTGCCTCTCACACACCCTCAAACAGGGACCTGGCCAGCAACCCAAGCTTGTGCCCTGACCAGGAATCCAGCTGATGACCTTTCACTTTGTGGGACTATGTCCAACCCACTGAGCCACGTCAGTCAGAGCTAGTAAATTTTCTTTTAAGTAAAAAGGGCAGCCCTAGCTGGTGTGGCTCAGTTGGTGAGCGTCATTCCATAACCAAAAGGCTGCAGGTTAGATCCCAATGAGGGCACATACCAAGTTTATAGGCTCAATCCCTGGTCTGGGTGCTACGTGGGGCAACTGGTCGATGTTTTTCTCTTCCTTCCTCTCTCTCTGAAAACGATGAAAAAATGTCCCTGGGTGAGGATAAATAAATAAATAAAGTGGGGCATAGTAATGGTTTCAGCATTTTGTTATTATAAAATGGGATAATTGTGGGTTGTTTTGAGGAATAAATCAGTTAATATTTTAAAGCACTTTGATACTTGACACGTAATAAGTATTTAATCCTAACCTTTACACAGAGATTAGGAGGCTTCAAAATGGTAGACAAAGCAATTCAGTTTGACAATGACAAAACTTTAACATAAATCATCATTAAACAAATCTTTTGCTTGAGAATTAGGGTTTTTTTTTTCTTTATTTCCACCTATGTTTGGGTATTTTGAAACATTTGTTAAGGAAGATCTGGGAGAGTATTTGTAGAACTATTATTATTTGTCCTTCAGTTTCAATTTAGGAAAAAATGCAAATGCTTGTGATTTTATTATTATTAAATGTCAACATTAGTTCTTATTTTATATTACTTAACATTCTCTGAATCTGTAATTACATCTCTTTATCATTCTTAATGGTAATTTACTATGGGTCTGGGTTTGACCATTTTGTGATTCTTGGCAAAGAATCAGCTCAATATTTGATTTATCAAGCCATAGTTTGTTGTCTTTAAATTTTTATTTAACTTCTACCTTTGCATTTATTCCTTTTTTAAACTATCTTCAGCTTATTTTCAGTTGAATTTTTATGTCATTATTCTAATTATACATTTGAGACCATAAATTACCCTCTGAGTACTATTTTAGCTATACCTATAGATTTTTATAGTGCTTTCTTAATCTTTTTCTCTAAATAGTTCTTAATTCTGCATTTTTATTTTATGTTATTTTGGAGAGTTTTATAAAATTTCAAAATGGTTCATTCAATTACTTTTGGCTCTTCTTTTGTTGTCAGTACTCTTTTTTATTGCTATATAACAGCAATTTTCAACCAGTGTGCCACAAGAATTTTTAAAACATGCAATATTTAACTATTTAACCAGCATACTGACTTCTTTTTCCTTAGATTGTCAACTAAAAAATGACAACAGTGAACACAATAGCCATCCCATGTGACTGAGTCAAACTTATACTTTTTTTTCTCTGATTGACCAAAAAATACATTTTTTGGTATGTATTTTTGTATTTGGTATGTATCTCCCCTTTGCCCCCTTCCACCCAACATCCCCCACTCCTTCAGCAGTCCCCACACCATTGTTTATGTCCATTGGTCATGCATATATAAGTTCTTTGGCTACTCCATACTGTACTTTACATCCCCATGGCTATTCTGTAACTACTTATTTGTACTTCTTATCCCTTCACCTTTTCACCCATTCACCTACACCCCCCTCCCATCTGGCAACAATCAAAATGCTCTCTGTATCCATGATTCTCTCTCTGTTCTTCTTCTTTGCTTTTTAGATTCAGTTGTTGATACGTATTTATTGCCATGTTATTGTTCATAATTTTACTCATCTCTTTAACATTTCATATAATAACAGTTTGGTGATGATGAACTCTGTTATGTTTTGCAGGAGGGGGCGTTAATTTTGTTTTTGTTGTTGTTTGTGAAGAGCTCTTTCTCTGCCCTCCAATTTTAAATGAGAGTTTTGCTGGATACAGCAATCTTGGATATAGGTTTCTGCTTTACATGACCTGGAATATTTCTTGCCAGTCCCTTCTAGCCTACATAGTTTCTTTCAAGAAATAAGCTGATAGTCTTATGGGAACTCCCCTATAGATAACTAGCTGCTTCTCTCTTGCTGCTTTTAAGATTCTCTTTCTCTTTAACGTTTGGCATTTTAATTATAATGTGTCTTGAAGTGGGCTTCTTTGCATCCATCTTGTTTGGGACTATCTGTGTTTCCTGGACTTGTATGTCTCTTTCCTTCACCAAATAAGGGAAGTTTTCTTTCATTATTTTTTCAAATAGTTTTCCAATGTCTTGCTTTTTCTCTTTTTCTTCTGGCACCCCTATGTGTTGGAACACTTGATGCTGTCCCAGAGACTGCTGATACCATCCTCATTTTGGGGGGATTCTTTTTCCTTCTTGTTGTTCTGATTGGCTGTATTTTGCTTCCTTATGTTCCAAATCATTGATTTGGTTCTCAGCTTCATCTCCTCTACTGTTGTTTCCCTATAAATTGTTCTTTATTTCAATTAGTGTATCCTTCATTTCTGACTGGATCATTTTTATGTTGTTGAGGTCCTCACTAAGTTCCTTGAGCATCCTTATAAACAGTGTTTTGAACTCTGCATCTGATAAATTGCTTATCTCCATTTAGTTTTTTCTGGAGTTTTGATCTGTTCTTTCATTTGGGATGTTTCCTTGTCTCTGCATTTTGGCAGCCTCCCTGTGATTGTTTCTGTGTATAAGGTAGAGCTACTATGACTCCCTGTCTTGGTAGCATGGCCTTATATAGTAGGCATCCTGTAGGGTCCAGTGGCACAGCCTCTTCTATCATCCAAGCTGAGTCCTTGAGGTGGTCCTTCGTGTGGTCTGAGTACACTGTACTCTTGTAGTTGAACCTTGGTTACTGTTGACAGATCAATGGGAGAGATTTTCCCAGGCCAGGCAGTTGCATGGATTGACTGTGACCACTGACCAGCCCTTGCCTTGAGGCCAACCACTTTAGTTTCCCCCTGTATGCCTTTCAAGCTACTGCCCTGGTACTGGAGCTCAAAGGGAGTGAATCTGAGTAAGTTTGTGTGTGGGTTCTTCGAGAGGAACTGCTTGGAACTCCAGAAGTATATTCCACCAACTCAATCCCCAGTGGTTTTTGCAGCCAGCTGTTCCAGCCAGAATTTATGGGGACTTATCTTCCTGACACTGGAAACCTGGGCTGCAGGGTCTGGTGTGGGGCTAGGACTCCTTGTTCCATTGATATCCCTCCAAAATTTTTATCCACCATGCATGGATGGGATTTCTTCAATTTCATAGTTGTCAGACTTCCATTCAACTCAATTCCTGACAGTTCTGAGTAATGGTTGTTCTATCATTTAGTTGTAATTTTAATGCGTTTGTTCAAGGAGGCAAGCCATGTTTACCTATGCTGCCATCTTGACTGGAAGTCCCCCTAACTTGCCTTTTTTTTCTCTACTTTCCTTCTTGCTTTTTGACTGATTTCTCATTCCAGTTTTTTTCTTTTAATAATTTTTAAGTGACATACTCTTTCTGTTATTTTAGCGGTTACTATAGAGATTGCAATATTTATTGTTAGCCTGTTTTCCTGAACAATAAGAAGACCTTGAAATACTTTAAAACTTTTTATTTCTCCATCTTGATTGTTATTTTATTAGTGTATTTTAATTCTTTCTTTTTTAACACTTAAAGACATCATTATTATGTATATTTAATTTTTATTTGTGGGGGTTTTTGTCTAATTTCTCATATTTTCTTTTGGGAATCATTTTATTTTTTTCCCTGAAGTTCATCCTGTACACTTTGCTTTAGTTAGGGAATATCTGTGGGAAAACTTAGTTTTCATTTTTGTGAATATGTCTTTACTATCATTCTTAAAACATATTTTTGCTGGATAACTCTGAGTTGATAATTGTATTTTAGTATGTTAATGTCATGTCAGTGTCTTTTAACTTCCACTTTTATTGTCAACTGTGTGTCTAATTGTTTCTCCTTTGAAAATAATCTGTCTTCTTTACCCCCTTTAAATTTTTTTAAAAACGTTGTCTTCAATGTTCTCTAGTTTTACCATTACATGTCTACTCTCTAAGGATGAATGTCTTTATTTGTCCTTATTGGGATTTGTTGGGCTTATTGAATAGAAGACTCTACCTTTTTCAGTTGTAGGAAAATCTCAGTTCTCATCTCTTTATATAATCACTATGTCATAATTCTACCTCATTCCCAGGCAGAATTACATATTTGTTAGACTTTCTTTGTATCACAAATCTCATAACCTCACTCATATTTTTAATACCTTGTCTACTTAGGCCTCATTCCAGATGGCTTTTTATTTCCTATTTTCTATTTTACTAATTCTCTTTTATGGCTTTGTCTAATCTATTTAATCTATCCAGAATTTTATATTTCCATTCAAAAATTTTAAGTACTAGAAATTCTGCTTGGTACTTTTTAAAATCTTTTTGGTATATATTTATTGTTTTATAATGCCTGTTTTTTCACCCTGGTCTTTATACTAAAAACTGTCTTTTATAATCTATGTATTACAATTCTAATATTTAGTGTTTTTGTGGATCTCTTTCTCCTATTTTTCCTACAAGATAAGTCCCCATAAATTCTGGCTGGAACAGCTGGCTGCAAAAACCATTGGGGATTGAGTTGGTCTCACTCATGTGCCTAGTGATTTTTTTCTTCATTATTGTTATTATTGGGTGCTGATCTTGTTTTAGAAAATTACTCAACTCGCTAAGGCTGTAGATGAATGTACTTCCCTCCAGGCCCCAGGTGACCATGACACTACTAGCATAGTACCACTTTAAACAGAATTCAGGGCTTGGAGCTTTTTTGGGCCACCCACGTAATACAAATTTGAGCCATAAATCCCAGTGGGAGTCAGCTCATGGTTACAGATTCTCAGGAAATGTTCATCACCCTAAGGTACTCAGCACCTAGAGAACAACATTCTTTTTAGTCCCATGTGGATGGGAGGTATGTGGTAGATGATCTTCTCGGTGCCTTAAACTGATTCCTTAATAGACATTTTTTTGGGGGGGGAGGGGAGCAGGGAGATTCTTTTAGATGTCCTACCTTATGTGGACTCTGGGGTTTGTTTCTGTTTCCTGAAGTTCCAGGCTCTGTGAGGCTAGGTCTCTGCCTTCGTGTAGGTTTTAGGTAATAAATTTCTTATTATCTTGTGAGTTTTTCAAAGATTTTCTAGTTTCTAGCCACAAGAATCATCCAGATACCTAGTCAGCCATATTAAGTAAACTTTAAATCTTTGGTGTCCATTTGCCATACTAAATTATTCCTTCCAGAGCCTAAATTATATATATATATTTTAAATTAAATATATTTGGGCGACATTGGCTAATAACAGTATATAAGTTTCAGGTGTATAATTCTATTACACATCTGTGTATTGTAATTGTGTGCTTACCACCCAAAGTCTTATCTGCTTTCACCACGATATATTTGACCTCCTTTATCTTCATCATCCCCCACATCCCTCTTCCCCTCCGGTAACCACCATACTATAGTATTGCTTTGTCTATCAGTTTGCTTATTTTGTGTGTTGCTTTGTTGCTTTCTGTTTTATATCCCACATGAGTGAAATCATATTGTTCTTATCCTTTTCCATGTGACTTATGTTCTTATCCTTTTCCTTGTGACTTATGTCACTTACTTAGCATGATATTCTCAAAATCCACCCAGGCTGTCTCAAATGGCAATATTTCATCATTTTTTGTGGCTGAGTAGTATTGCATTGTATGTACGGACCACATCTTTATCCAATCATCTGTCGAAAGATACTTAGGTTGTTTATATTCTTGGCAACCATGAACAGAGCTGCAAGGAACATACGGTTACATATATTGTTATGAATAAATATTTGCAAATTTTTCGGCTAGATACCCAGAAGTGCTATTGCTAGGTCATATGGTAGTTCTATTCTTAATTGAAGAGGGACCTTTATACTATTTTCCATAGTGGCTGTACCTGTTTACATTCCCACCAACAGTGTATGAGAGTTCCTTTTCCTCCACATCTTCTCCAACAGTTATTTCTTGTCATATTGATAGTAGCCATTCTAACTGGTGTAAGGTGGTATTTCATTGTCGTTTTGATTTGCATTTTGCTTATAGCTAGTGAGGTTGAGTATCTTTTCATATTGCATCTGCATGCTTTCTGGGGAAAAGTGTCTGTTCAGGTCCCCTGCCAATATATTTATTTGGAATATTTGGGGATTTTTGGTTGAGTTGTATGAGTTCTTTATACATTTTGGATTTTAGCCCCCCTTATCAGAAGTTTCATTTGCAAATATCGTCTCCCATTTAGTTGTTGTCTTTTTGTTCTGTTGATGGTTCTTTTCCTGTGCAGAAGCTCTTTAGTTTGATGTGATCCTAGTAATTTATTCATGCTTTTATTTCCTTTGCCTTTGGAATTTAAAAAAACAAACCTCTGAGACCAAGGTATATAACCTTAGTTAGTATCTGTGTTTTCTTCCCTTTATTTTAGTATTTCTGGTGTTATATTGAAGCCTTCAATACGTGTTTAGTTAATTTTTGTGTATGGCGTCAGATAGCAGTCCAGTTTTATTCTTTTTCATGTGCCTTTCCAATTTTCTCAACACCACTTATTGAAGAGTCTATCCTTGCTCACTTGTATGGTTTTTGTTTTTTTTTAAGATTTATTTATTTATTTATTTTTAGAGGGGAAGGGAAGGAGAGAGGGAGAGAAATATCAATGTATGGTTGCCTCTTGTGCATCCCCTGCTGGGAACTGACCGGCAACCCGGGCATGTGCCCTGACTGGGAATCCAACTGCAGGTGTTTGGTTTGCAGGCCTGCGCCCAGTCCGAGCTACACCAGCCAGGGCTCACTTGTATGTTTTGTGGTACCTTTGTTGAATATTAGATGCCCATATACAAGTGGGTTTATTTTTGGACTCCCAATTCTGTTCCATTGGTTGTGTATCTGTTTTTCTACCAGTAGCATACTGTTTTGATGTTATGGATTTGAACTATAATTTGAAGTCAGGGAGTTTGATACCTCCAGCTTTGTTCTTTTTTCTCAGGATTGCCTTGACTATTTGGGGATTTCATAGCTCCATACAAATTTGAGGATATTTTCTTCTAGTAATAATAAAAAATGCCACTAGGATTTTATAGGAATTAAGTATGTATATTGTTTTAGACAATACGGCCATTTTAACTATGTTGTTTCTTCCAAACTATGAAAATAGAATATCTTTCCATTTCCTTGTTTTTTCAAGTTGTTTTTAAATGTCCAGTAGTTGTCAGTATATAGGCCCTTTTCGTCCTTTTAAGTTTATTCCTAGGTATTTTATCCTTTTTGTTGCAATTGCAAATGGGATTGTCTTTTTCATTTCTTTTTCTGATATTTCATTGTTATATAAGAACACAACAGATTCTGTACATTGACTTTGTATTCTGTGACTTTACTATATTACTTATGGATGGTTTCTAATAGTCTTTTGGTGAAGTCTTTAGGGATTTCTATATAGAGAATTATGTGTTTTGCAAATAATGACAGTTTTACTTCTTAATTCTTAATTTGGATGCCTTTAATTTCTCTCTTGCCTGAATGCTCTGGATAGAACTGCCAGTGCTGTATTGATTAAGAGTGGTGACAACGGGAATTCTTGTATTGTTCCTGATGTTAGAGGCAATTTACCACTATGTATGATATTAGCAGAGGGTTCTGCATATAGACTTTATTAGGTTGAGGTATTTTCCTTCTACACCCATTTTGTTGAGTGCTTTAATTATAAATGGATATTGTACCTTGTAAAATATACCTATTAATATCATATTTTTTATCTTTTATTTTGTTAATGTGGGTATCACACTGATTGATTTGCGCAAGTTAAACCTTCCTTGTATTGCCTGGAATGAACCCCAGTTGATTATGATATATTATTTTTTAATGTATTGTTCGATTCAATTTTGTAGTACTTTGTTTAGGATATTTACAACTATGTTCATTGGAGATACTGGCCTGTAATTTTCATTTTTTGTGTTGTCCTTGCTACGTTTTGGTATAGGGTAATGTCAACCTCATAAAATGAGATAGGAAGTGGTCTCTCTTCTTCATGTTTTGGAAAAGTTTAAAAAGGATAGGTATTAAATCTTCTTGAGTGTTTGATAGAATTCAATAGTGAAGCCACATGGTCCTGGACTTTTGTTTTGGGAAATGGAGTTATTTTCATTTTCTTTCTGTTGATTGGTCTATTTAGGCTTCCCAATTCTTGGCTTAGTCTAGGGAAGTTCTATATTCCTGAGATTTTGCCATTTCTTCTGGGTTATCAAATTTGGTGGCGTATAGCCTTTCATAGTATTACATAATCATTTGTATTTCTGAGGTGTCTGTCCACTCTCACTTTCCATTTCTGATTTTGAGTGTTTTTTCTTTTTGCCTCAGTGAGGTTTATCTTTTCAAAGAAGCAGCTCTTGATTACATTTCTTTTTTATCCTCATGCAAGAATATATTTATTGATTTTAGAGAGTGGGGGAAAGAGAGAAACATTGATTGGTTGCCTCCTTTTCACACCCCAACCAGGAATCGAACCGTTAACATTTTGTTGTACAGGACAATGCTCCAACCAACCGAGCCACTCAATCAGGGCTGCATTCATTTTTTTATATTGTCTTTTTGCTCTCTATTTTGTTTAATTCTGCTTTAATTTTTTTTCTTTCTACTGACTTTGGGCTCTGCTTGTTCTTTTTCTAGTTCTTTACGGTGAAATATTAGATCGTTTGTTTGAGATTTTTCATGTTTCTTAAAGTAGGCCTGTAATGCTATAAACTTTCCTTAGTCCTGCTCTAGCTACATCCCAAAAGTTTTGATATGTTGTATTGTCATTCTCATTTGATCTGATTTTTGCTTTGAACAAGTAGTTGTTTAGTAGCATGTTATTTCATTTTCACATATTTGTGTGTTTTACAGCTTTCTTTAGCATTTAATTTCCAGTTTCAAACCCTTGTGGTTAGAGATTATGCTTGGTATAATTTCAGTTTTCTTAAATTTGTTAAGACTAGTTTAATACCCCAGCATATTTGAATATCTTTAAAATGTTCCATGTGCACTAGAGAGGTATGTATATTCTAGTATGATAGGATAAAACGTTCTGTGAATATTATGTTCCTGTGGTGTAATGTGTCATTTAAAGCCTTATTGATTTTCTGGTTAGGTAATCTATCCATTGCTGTCAGTGGAGTATTTAGGTTCCCTGCCATAACTGTATTTCTATCAGTTTCTCCTTTTAATTATGCCACTAACTGCTTTATATATTTTGGTGCTCCTAGCTTGGGTGTATATATTTTGATAAGTTTATGTCTTCATGATGTATTATCTCCTTTATTGTTTATATAGTGTCCATCTTTATCTTTTGCTACCTCTTTTACTACGAAATCTGTTTAGTCTCATATAAGTACAGCTACACCCACTTTTCCCTGGATGCCATTTGCTTGAACCATTATCTTCTGCCCCTTCACTTTGGATCTTTGTAGCTGAGATGTGCTTCCTGAAGGCAAGCATAATGTTGGGTCTTGCTTTTTAATACATCTCGCTACTCTGCCTTTTAATTGGTAAGCTCAGTCCATTTACATTTAAGATGATTATTGATATATGAGGATCTCCTATACCCATTTTAACTTTTATTTTCTAGTAGCTCTGTGTCTCCAGTGTTTTTTTCCTTGTGTTCTGTCTGCTATTTTAGTTTGGTGATATTCTATGATTTTTCCCTCCATTTCTTCCTTTTTTATATAATGTGTCTCAATTCTGCATTTTTGTTTTAGTTGTGATCACAAAATTACCACTAGATATTTGAAAAACAGAGATTCATAAGTACAGTAGTTTCCTTTTTTCTGAATGCAACCTATCTCCATTCACCTGTGCAAGTTCAGTCCTTTACCCATTCCCTTTGATGTTTTTCTCCTCACAAATTATCCTTTTATGCTCCACATTCATTTCCAAATTGCAGTAGCTATTGTCTTCTTTTTCTTTTAATGCTTTTACGCCCTTTAACCTTTATATTTTATTTAGGAGTTTACTAACCTATTGTAACAAGAGTTGCAGTTTCCCTTTTTTTTACTCCATGTCATCTTACTTAATTTTGTATCATTCTGTCTTTTTGTTTCAGAGAGAAGTACTGGTACTGCTTTCAGTATTTCTAGAAATGCAGATCTTAGGGTGGTAAATTCCCTCAGCTTCTGTTTGTCTGGAAAAGCCTTTATTTCTATTTCATATCTAAAGGATAATTTTGCTGGATATTGTATTCTTGCCTTGTGATCTCTCCCTTTCAGTAGTTTGAATATTTGATTCCACTCTCTCCTAGCTTGTAGGGCATCTGCTGAAAAGCACAGTGATAATATAATGGTATTTTCTATGTACAGTACTGTCTTGATATTTCTTTCTTTGTCATAAGTTTTAAGACTTTTAATAAAATGTACCCTGGAGAAGCTTTTTTCGCATTGATACAGTTAGGTATTCTGTTAGTTTCTTGGATTCAAGGGTCCAGATGTTTTGCATAAATTATTTGTTTAAATAGGTTCTCTGTTCCTTTCTCCCTCTCTTCTTCTGGTATACCTATTACTTTTGTATTACTCTTTCTAATGGAGTTAGTATTCTTCCCCTAAGTTCATTGAGAATCCTTATAACCAATGTTTTGAACTCTGCATTGGTAGAATGCTTGTCTCTTGTTTAGTTCTTTCTCTGGAGTTTTGTTCTTTCATTTGGGACACGTGTCTTTGTCTCTTCATTTTAGTTGACTCCCTGTGTTTGTGTCTGTGTATCTGGTAGAGCTGCTACATCTCTTGGTTTTGACAGAGTGACCTTATGTACTAGGGGTCCTGTGAAGCCTAGTAGCGCAGTCTTCCCTGGTCACCTCAGCAGGTGACTGTGTGAGTTGTGTGTACCCTCCTTTTGTAGTTGAGCTTTGATTGTTATTGTCACACCAGTGGATGGGGTTGACCTTCACTAACTTTGAGGGCTGGCCATTACTACAGTGGACAAGCTGTTGTGTGGGGCTGTCCCCATGAAGAGGGAGTCACCTTAACAGTGCTCTGGTGTCAGCCGAATTTACTCTGTGTGTAGTGTTTGTGATGCTGGTTGGGTAGTGCTCTGAAGTTAGGTACTGGGTATGTCAGTTCTGGAGCCTCTCAGAAGGGACCCTGGTGTAGGCCAAGGTTAGCCACCATTTGTGCCAGGCTTGGGGCCACCTGACAGGAGTTACAGTGTAAGTTAAGACTTGTCACAGCTTCTGCTGGGCTTGGGGTTGCTTAGTACAGGGCACGCTGAGACAAGCTGCTGTTTGTCTCGGGTTTGTGGACCTTTGAGAGATTTTAGGAAAATCTGTAGTGCAAGTGGAGAAAGGTCACTTGTGATGAAAAGCCACTGGTGGCTCAGGCTGGGCCAACAGTATTTGCCAAGTTAATGGAGATCACAGATTTGGTACCTGAAGGCTTTGTGGGAGGAGAGTTCAACAAAGAAACGATGGTGTCTCACAGCACTTCTTTCACTAGAGAGAGAGCTCCCCTGACGCCTGCCCCTCCAGTCCCTGCTCTGAAGCTAGTCAATTCAGTTTCTCCCTGTAGATCCCTGGTGTTCTTCGAGCTGCCCCCATCTCTCAGCACCAAAGCCCACAGCAAGTGAGTTTGCCAGGGAATCCATGAAGGGCCACTCAAGAGGAATGCCAGGGACTCCAGAAACCCTCCGTCTTACTCAGATGCAATTCCCATTGGTTTTCACAGCCTGTTGCTGTAGGGAGTCCTCTTCCAGGCACTTTCCCCCCAGGCTGGGGAGCTGGATGTGGGACTGGGCCCCTCCATAACCACCACATCCATGGATGTGGGACCTGCCCATTCCAAGTCTCCGCCCCTCCTATCAGTCTCATCGTGGCTTCTTTGTATGCTAAGTTATAGGACTTCCGTTCAGCTAGTCCTCAATGTTTATTTTATAATTTAGTTGTAATTCTGATGTTGTGCAAGGAGACCAGTGTTTACCTACTTCACCATCTTGACTAGAAGTCCAGATTAGACCTTTTTAAATACCATTTCATTGGATAGTCACTCTTAAAGTATTTTCTAACAAACTCACCTTATTCTGAATTTTTATCACACTATTTATGTACCATTTTACCTTATACTTGTATGTATAGTGCCTTGAATTATCTATTTTGTTGTAAAGATTTTTCAGTTAAAAAAAATTGCTGACCGCCTGCTATATGGAAAATAATGTGGGTGATATGACCATAAATAAGACATACCCAATCTTGTCCTTGATATTTGCTAAGATTTATTAAGTGTCTGCTGTTATCCTATGTACTTTATATATAATTCATGTAATCCTCACAGCAGCTGTATGTGGTATACACTACCATTTTCCTCATTTTACACAGGAGAAAACTGAAGTACAGACTGGTAAAGTAACTTTTTCCAAATTAGTTAGCTAATAAGTGATGTAGCCATGATTCAAACCCACTTCACTAGCTTCAGAATCCATGTTCTTAGCCCCTACCATTATATCATCTAGGTGAAAAGGTAAGACAGAGACCTAAATAAGCATATTTTGAAGTATACTGTAAGAGCTTTGTGAGAGCTTTAAAGTACTTTTGCAGTTCAGCAGATGGCAAGATTACTTCCACCTAGGAAGCACAACAAAGGCTTTATGAAGTATTTGGAAGCGGGGTGAGGAGAAACATTCCAGAAAGAGGATCTTCCATGCTGTAAAGCACCCTTGAGATGAGGCTACTCAGAGCATATGACCAAGAACAGTGAGTGATGTAGTTCAACTGGGACAAACGATACTTGAAATGGTAAAGGGAAATAAGTAAAAGTAGGTTGCTGTCAAATCATAGATTTTGAATGAGATTAAGGTGTTTAAATCATATTTTATAGGTAGAATGGTGATATTCAGTCTTCCTCTTAGAAATGTTTAGCTGTGTTGATGTATAAGATCAAAGGGAGGGGAAGATCCAGTAAGAAAATTATTGCAATAACTCAGGTGGGAGATGATGAAGCCCTAAGTTAGGAAAGTAGAAACCAGAGACAAAACTGTATGAATCGTCAAGATTAGTCACCTGATTGGCTATAGAGCAAGAGGTAGAATGAGGGACTAATAGAGGCCACCAGCTGATTGGAAAAGACAGGTACCAATAACAAAGATAACAAAGATATTCTTGGGAGAAAGGAAGATATAATCAGTTTGAGACATGCCAAGTTCTTGATTCCAGTAGAAAGAAAATTCAGCAGACAATTAGTAATGTAGAATTTAAGAGATTAGAATTATAAATGTAACTGTAACTATTGGAGATTTTAGTGTACATTTGATAGCTAAAGCCAGGGAAGCATGTAGAGGAAAAATATCTAGGGGACACATGGAAGAATCAGAACCACCAAAGGAATATTCGCAAAGCAAGGAGAACCTTAAGGAGTAAGATAGGGAGAGACTGGAATATTGCAAAGAGGTAAAACAAATGTGGCAAATTTATCAGGTGCATTTATGAAATCTAGGCTGTGAGAACATGAGTATTGATGCTTATAGATATGTATTATATACACGCCATTTTATTTCTTTCCCTTAGATTCTTATTTTTCTTTGCTTTCTATCATTGGCTGTTCTACTTCAAATCATTGGCTGTTCTACTTCAAATCATTTCCTAGTCCTCCTAAATCAGTCAACTCTAGAAATTTTCATAGCACCTAGAAATCACAGATTAACTAGGGTATCTAATGTGTAGATAAGAATAAAGTGTGGTAGACATAAGCATAAGAGTGAATCTAGATTAATCTTTGAGAAGGCTACATCAGGATATTTTTAGCACATAAAAGGTAAAGCTAATATGAATGAGGCCTGACCTTCCAATATAAGAGTAAATATTAAGAACAAAAAAAATGTATTCAAGCCTTGATTAAAATAATAAAAGGGAAATCCAGTTTTGTTTTGATGCCAATAACAGCTCAAAACCATAGTCATAAGCAGGAACTCACATCACAAAATATATATGTCTTGGTGCTGGGAGTTTTAATGCCTACTTGTGGCAAAAGTAATGCATTTGGGTTCACAGGAAGCAGGAATTGAGACTCTTGCATGAAGCCAGATTTCCACAGGCTACCATTGTAAGAAAGGAGAATGATCCTTTCATTCACCTTTTTCCCTGTTCCCCCAAACCTCCCTCCCACCCTAGGTGAACCATCCAAATGTTCTCCATGTCTATGATTCTGTGTCTGTTCTGATTTGTTGGCTTAGTTTGTTTTTTAGATTCAGTTGTTGACAGTTGTGAATTTGTTGCCATTTTAATGTTCATAGTTTTGGTCTTCTTTTTCTTAAATAAGTTCCTCTAACATTTCACATAATAAATGAAGTCCTTTAGCTTTACCTTGTCTAGAAAGCACTTTATCTGTTAAGAACAATATAGGAAATGGAATTGCCAAAGAACTTCCATGCATGACCCATGGGCATGAACAAATGTGTGGGGATTGCCTGACAGAATCAGGGATGCTGGATGCAGGTGGGCAAAGGGAGAAAAATTATGACAACTATAATAGCATAATCAATAAAAATTTTAAAAAGAGAAAAATTCAGTAGTCCAGAGCTATTAAAACTGCTAAGGCCCCAAGAGAAGCCAATGCAAAATTTGTTCCCTGCCACAAAACTTAGGGCTTTCAAACTTCTTTTGAAAGGGAGAGGGAAAAAAAAACCTCAGTGAAGATGTACCCATGATAAAAATGTTGAGGGGTAGTCAATAAATACAGCACAGAAGAAAATTGTCATTCTTAAAAATAGAAGGTAAGAAAACCAATCTGACAGAGGCCCTAAAGAGATAAAAGCAGAAATAAAACCATAAGGAAAGAACATGACATGATTTTAAAAAAGGAGAACTTCTAGAACTAAAAACTGTATGGAGTTGTTATTTTTAATGGTTGGATTAAACTGCTGAACTGACAATGATTTAGAAGATCTGGTCAAATCACCCAGAATGCAGAACAAAGAGATAAGGATGGAAAATTTAAGAATGGTAGGAGATATGGAAGCTAAAATGGGAAAATACAACATATCTAGCTAATGACAGTTTCTGAAAGAGAGAATGAGAAATGCAATATTTAATAAAATAATGGCTGAAATTTTCCAGAACTGACAAGAGAGACCACTCCTCATTCAGGAAGTACACAATATTCTTTTTTTTTTTAGACAGAGCAGAAAGGAGGGAGAAACATCAATGTGTTACTGCCTTCAACGTGCTGCCCATGGGGACCTAGCCTGGCCTGCAACCCAGGCATGTGCCACAACTGGGAATCGAACTGGCAACCTTTTGGTTTGCAGACTTCATGTCAATCCACCGAGCCACACCAGTCAGGGCAGTACACAATATTCTGAACAGAAGAAATGAAAATCTACATCTAAACAAACCATGCAGAAACTGTTTGAACATTTGAACATTAAAGTAACAGAAAATCTTAATATCAGTTACAGAGAGAAAAAACTGTCAACTTACCATTTACTTGAGAATAAGAATATAGGCAAATTAAGACATCAGTTTTCCATTCACAAACCCTTACTATGAAGGCTACTAATGGATATGCTTTAGCTATAAAAATATTGCATATGAAAGAAAGGAGAGGGAAGTAAAAGCTGTGACAAAAATAAATATGTTGCTAAATCTTAAGCATTGACTGTAAAGATGATAGTATTTGGAGGGGGTTAAAAACACATTAATAACAATACTGAAAAAATAAATGGAAGAAGGAAATCAAAGAAACATTTTAGGATCTTTGTATTAAATGGGAGGAGAATAGAGATACTGATTAACTTTAGACTTTGTTCGTGATTATTTTTAAAATATAGGGATATCCATGAATAAAACTAGGATGTACAACTTTCAAACCAAAACATGATGAAAAGAAAGTAAGAAAACTTGATCAATAGAATGTAAGAATTTAAGAAAAGAGAATAAAAGAAAACACATTGTAAATAAAAAGCATAAGTTAAGATAAAGAATAAATCCAAATACTTCAGTAATCACAAGTGACAATAGCCCTTTCAAAAGGAAAAACTAGTGCAAAATGTAGCCACATGTTATTCATGAAGGTAATCTAAAGCACAATGTTACCGTAAATTTGAAATCAAAGGGACAAACCCAATATAAAAAAGGGCAAGGGCCTGAATAGACACTTTTCCAAGAGGACATATAGACAGCCAATAGACATATGAAAAAATCCTCAATGTCATGAATCATCAGAGAAATGCAAATTAAAAACACAATGAGGTATCATCTCACACCTGTCAGAATGGCTATCATCAATAAATCAACAAACAAGTGCTGGTGAGGATGTGGAGAAAGGAGAACAAATTGGCACAGCCACTGTGGAAAGCAGTATGGAGATACCTCAAAAAATTAAGAAATGGTTCTGCCTTTTTGATTTAGTGATCCCACTTCTGGGATTATATCCAAAGGAACCCAAAACACTAAAGAACATAACCACACTATGTTCAAATCACCAAGATATGGAAGCAGCCCAAGTGTCCATCAGATGAGTGGCTAAAACAACTATGGGACATTTACACAGTGGAACACTACTTAGCAGTAAAAAATAAAATTTACCCTTTGTAGCAGTATGGATGGACTTGGAGAACATTATGCTAAGTGAAATAAGCCAGTCAGGAAAGACAAATACCATATGATTGTATGCATATGTGGAATCTAATAAACAAACTAAACTAACAAGCAAGGTAGAGACAGACTCATAGCAGGATGACAGCTGAGGCAGGGAGGGGGGGAGATTAGAGGGTGGAGGGATTAAGCAAAAAGGAAATAGGACTCATGGACATGGACAACAGTGGGGGAAAGAGGAGTATAAGTAGACTAAATGGTAATAGGAAAAAATATTTAAAAATTTGTCTAAGAGAAAAATTAATTTTAAAAAAACTTCAAGGAAAAAAAGCAAATAGAAGAAAATAAGACTCTTGCCCCTAATATTTATGCATATAACAACATAACCCAAATTTACAGATGGCAAAATATATATATACAGTTACCACACTTTCAAGGACCAGATAACCTCTCTCTTCTGTAAATGTCACTGTAGATACATGTAGAGAGGAAAAACTCTCAAAGTTCTTTTATGAGGCTACTGTAAATCATAATTGTATAGTATGTATAATGGAAAAGGGAAAGTAGAGGTTAATGATGCATATGAATATAGATATTAAAATCTCAGAAATGATAATGAATTGTCAAAACTTATTTTCTAAAACCTTAAATATGCATTAAAATAATATAGGAGAGGGGAAGTGAATGATATATCCATGAAACAATATTGAACATATATATTCATTATTGAAGCTGAGTGATGGGTACATAAGGTTATTCTGGCTGGTATGTCTCAGTGGGCTGGTCATCATCCTGTGAACCAAAATGTCTCTGGTTCAATTCCGAGTTAGGCACATACCTGGGTTGCAGACCAGATCCCCAGTTGGAGATGTACAAGTGGCAACCTGTACAATTGATATTTCTTTTGCAAATTAAGGGAAATTAAACATTTCCCTTAAGATCAGGAGCAAGACAATGATGTCATCTTTCACCACTCTAATTCAACATACTACTGGACACATTAGCCACAATAATCAGACAGGAAGAAGTAAAACTGACATTATTTGCAAATGACATGATACTGTATATAGAACCCTAAAAATTCTGCCAAAAACTATTAGAACTGATAAATGAACTCAGTAAAGTAGCAGGATACAGAAATATTCAGAAATCACTTGCATTTCTCTACATCAATAATAAACTATCAGAAAGGGAAATTAGAACTGCATCAAAAATACATTAATTAATTAAATACCTAGAAATAAATTTAACCAAAGAGGTAAAAGACCTGTACTCAGAAAATTATGAGTACACACACACACAAAAAAAACCACACTGAAGAAAGACATCCAAGAGAATACAAATAAGTGGAAGCATATAGTGTTCATGGATAGGTAGAATTAGCATCATTAAAATGTCCATAGTAACCAAAGCAATCTAAAATCCAGAAAAAGAACTAAACAAATTTGAGATAAGCAATCTATCTGATGCAGAGTTCAGATACTGTCTATAAGAATGCTCAATGAACTTAGTAATGAACTTAGTGAAGACCTAACTTAGTAATGAACTTAGTGAAGACCTCAACAGCATAAAAAACAGTCAGTCAGAAATGAAAGATACACTAATAGAAATAAAAACCAGTTACAGGAAATCAACAGTAGAATGGATGAAGCCAAGGATCAAATCAGCTATTTGGAGCATAGTGAACCAAAAATGCAACCAATCAGAACAACAAGAAAAAAAAAGAATAAAAAAACAAACAAACAAGGGATGTCTAAGCAGCCTCTGGGACAACTTCAAGTGCTCCAACATTTGCATTATAGTTATGCCAGAGAAAGAGAAAGAAATTGGAAAATTATTTGAAAAAATAGCAAAAGAAAACTTCCCTAATTTGGTGAGGGAAATAGAGATGCAAGTCTAAGAAGCACAGAGAGTCCCAAACAAGAAGGACACAAAGTTGATGACCCCAAGACACATCATAATTAAAATGCTAAAGGTTAAAGATAAAGAGAGAATCTTAAAACAGCAAGAGAAAAGCAGATAATTACCTACAAAGGAGTTCACAGGAGGCTCTTAACTGATTTCTCAAAAGATATTTTGCAGGCCACAAGGGATTGGCAATATATATTCCAAGTCATGAAAAGCAGGGACCTATAGCCAAGATTGTTCTAAGTGATAGCTTTGCTGGGTAGAAAAGGTATGGGGATTGCCTGAGGGAGTGGGAAGTGCTGGGTGGGCAGTGTCAAAGGAGGGAAAATTGGGACAACTGTAATAGCATAATCAATAAAATATAATTAAAAAATAAACCCAAGCCTTTATGGTCACTTTACATTCAACAAAGGAGGCAAGAACATACAATGTGGTCAATATAGTCTACTCAATAAATGATGTTGGGAAAATTGGACAGATGTGCAAAAAAATGAAAGTAGACCAGCTTCTTACACCACACACAATAATAAACTCAAAATGAGGTAAAGACTTAAATGTAGATTCAAAACAATCAATCCTAGAAGAAAACATAGGCAGTAAAATCTTGGACATTTTCTCATATGAGTATTTTTTTCCCAATATATCCCCTCAGACAAGGGAACAAAAGAAAAAATAAACAAATGGGAGTGCAGAAACTAAAAAG
This sequence comes from Carollia perspicillata, assembly GCA_004027735.1. Lineage (NCBI taxonomy): Eukaryota > Metazoa > Chordata > Mammalia > Chiroptera > Phyllostomidae > Carollia > Carollia perspicillata. The sequence continues at coordinate 60,927 of PVKM010000128.1, read as the reverse complement.
GTTTTGCACAGCAACAGAAACATCAACAAAACAACTCACTCAATGTTGAACATACTCACCAATGATATACCAGATAAGGTGTTAATATCTGAAGGTTTTAAAGAACTTCCAAACTCAACACCAAAAAACAAGACAATCCAATTAAAATATGAGAAAAGGAACTGAATAGTCACAAATATGAGAAAAGGAACTGAATAGTCACTTCTTCCATGAAGACATACAGATGGCCAGTAGTTGTATGAAAAGTTGTTTAATGTCTGTAATCACCAGATGAATGCAAATTGAAACCACAATGAGATTTCACCTCACAACTGTCAGAATTTATTATCATCAGTAAATCAACAAACAGCAAGGTGAGGATGTAGAGAAAAGGGAATCTCCAAGGACTATTTGTGGGAACGCAGATTGGTTGCAGCTACTGTGGAAAACCATATGAAGTTTCATCAAAAAAATAATAATGGAACTACCTTGTGACCCAGTAATTTCACTTCTAGGTGTATATCTGAAAAAACTAGAAACACGGATTCAAATATATGCATCCCTGTGTTCATTGCAGCATTATTTACAATAGCCAAGATTTGGAAGCAGCTCAAGAGCCTCTCAGAAGAAGAGTGGATAAAAAAGCTGTGATATATTTACACAATGGAACACTATTGAATCATGAAGAAGATGGAAATCTTACCTTCTGAGACAACATGAATAGACCTAGACAGTATTACACTAAGTGAAATAAGCTAGTTAGGGAAAGACAAATACCATATGATTTCACTTATATGGGGAATCTAACAAACAAAATAGAAACAGACTCATAGATACAGCAAACAGACCGATAGCTGTTAAAATGGAGGGGGTTGGTGTCTAGGTGAAGAATGTGAAGGGATTAAAAGAATGGGCAAAAGATGCTCAACATCACTAATCATCAGGGAAATGCAAATCAAAGCCACAATGAGATACCACCTCACACCTGTCAGAATGATATTGGCAAGGATGTAGAGATCAGGAAAACCTTATGCTGTATTGGTGGAAATGTAAATTAGTTAACCACTATGGAAATAATACAGAGGTTTTTCAAAAAATTAAAAATAGAACTACCATATGTTAATTACATATGGTAACTAACCAGTTACACTGGTTACACTTCTGGGTATTTATTTTTACAAAATATAAGGAACTAAAACACTAACTGGGAAAGATGTATATGCACCATGCTCATTACAGCATGATTTTCAGTGTCCAAGATGTAGAAACAACCTAAGTGTCTGTCTATCAGTGGATGAATGAATAAAGAACATTTGGCATGTGTACACAATGGAGTATCATTCAGCTATGACAATAAAGAAGTACTGCCATTGGTGACAACATGAATGGACCTTGAGAGAATTATACTGGGTTAAAAATACCAGAGAAATACAAATATTAGATGATGTCACCTATACATGGAATCTATACTTTTTTAAAAAATTTAAGACCAATATCATAGGTCCAGAGAAGAGATTGGTGGTCTTCAGAGGCTTGATTTGGGGGTGGGCAAAATATGTTAAGGGGGTCAAAAGTTATAAACTTTCAGTTATAAAGTAAATTAGTTATGAAGATGTAATTTACAGTATAGTGACTATAGCCAACAATATTGTATTATATATTTGAAAGTTATTAAGAGAATAAATCTTAAAATTGCACATCACCAGAAAAAAAATTTTTACCTATGCATCAAAATGGATGTTAACTAGACTTGTGATTATGTTGCAATATGTATAAATATTGAATCATTATTTTGTACAACTAAAACTAGTATGTCAACTGTACTACAATTTTTAAAAAAGATGTTAACATCATAGTAGCTAGATAAGAAATATATATATATACACACATATGTATACACATATATGTATATATAAATTTTGTACTCTTTTTACAACTTTTCTGTAAGTCAAATTACTTCAGAATAAAAGTTAAAGAATGTTAAGTGAAAATAGGAGTTATAGACAGAAAGAAAATATTCATAAAGCTTGTCTGACAGATCTTGTGTTCACACAATATAAGGATCTGTTACAACTGAATAATAAAAAAGATAAACAACCCAATTACTATATGAGCGAACAACATGAACATGAATGTAAGAGATATGATTGTATTAGCAGATAGGGAATGTTAATTAAACTTTAGAAGATGGGGTGTAATGGATATTTAGTAGCTACTTAGGTCTTAGCCTTCTCCATTCTACCCATGCAGTAAGGAGGAGTCAACTCATGTCACAGAAGCCCAGAAAAGCTCAGCAATTAAAGGTGTGGGATGGGCCCGGAGGGCTGGATAAAAGACTATGCCAAGACTGGGTAGATACCCACTCCAGATCACTTAGTCCAACCTGAATTTGTTATTTAACAGTGGGTTTTTTTAAAGATTTTATTTATTTATTTTTAGATGGGAAGGGAAGGAGAGAGGGAGAGAAATATCAATGTATGGTTGCCTCTCGTGTGTCCCCTGCTGGGAACTGGCCTGCAACCCAGGCATGTGCCCTGACTGGGAATCGAACCGCGATCATTTGGTTTGCAGGCCCACGCTCTGAATTTGTTATTTAACAATGTTTTAAGGAAAGGATTCTTTTTAATGAGCATAAAGTTTTATTGAAAATAAGTTCAACACCAGTAATCTTAAGAAAAATATGAATTAAAACCACAATGAAATATCACCTCACACCTGTCAGAAAAACTATTGTCAATAAATCAACAAACAGGTGTGGGTGAGAATGGGGAGAAGAGGGGACACTCATGTACTCCCGGTGGGATTGGAAATTGGTGCAAACATAAAAAGAGAACTACAATATAACCTAGCAATACCACTTCTGGGTATTTATCTGAAGAAACTCAAAACACTATTTTGAAATAAACATATGTGCCCCTATGATTATTGCAACATTATTTACAATAGACAAGATTCAGAGGCAGCCTAAGGTCCATCAATAGATAAACGGATATATTCCATATACAGGGCAGGGGGGAAAACAGGTTTACAGTTGTTTACATAGAAAATAATAATAACACAAGAATAAACTGTTTCATGTACTCACAATTGTAAACCTACTTTTGCCTCACCCTGTATATAATGGAATATTACTAAGTCATAAAAAATGAAATCTTGTTATTTACAATGACGTGGGTGGACTTAGAGAGTATTATGCTAAGTGAAATAAATCAAACTAAGAAAGAAAAATTAAATATGATTCCACTTGCATGTGGAATCCAAAAAACAAAATAAATGAATAAACAAAATGGAAACACTCATAATACAGAGAACAAATTAATGGTGGCCAGATGAAAGAGTGGTTGAGGGGGAGAGTAAAAATGTGAAAGGGATTAAGAAGTACAAATTGGCAATTATAAAAATAGTTACAGAGATGTAAAGTCCAGGTTAGGGAATATAGTCAATAATAATTGTGATAATTATGTTATGTCAGTTGGATGCTAGACTTATTGAGGTGATCACTTTGTAAGTTATGTATGTATATAATCACTATGTTACACATCTGAAACAAATATAATATTGAATTTCAATTATAATATTTTAAAAACTTACACATTACACAATAATTAAGTGAGTATCCTAAAGAACACGAATCTAAGATTTCAATTATGCAAACCTTTTGGAACTACTCTCTCACTTAGCCTTTCACAAATAATGTTTTACAAAAGAAATATACCCTAATGCCCAAAAAATCTATTGTATGTAATGAATTAACTTCTCTCTGATTTATGAATCATCTTTGGGAGAACTGATAGTTTATAACACTGGTTCTAAGGATGTGAACTTAGGGAACTTAGGGAAATGAACTTAGGGAAAGAATAGATTAACTCTCTGAGAACTTCAGCAAAGAGACAGGAAACATAAAAATGGAAATAGAAAACACACACATAAAGAACCAATCAGAAATGAAGAATATGATAACTGAAATGAAAATGGAAATAGAAAACACACACATAAAAAACCAATCAGAAATGAAGAATATAACTGAAATGAAGAATACAATAAAGGGAAGCAGAGGATCAAATCAGCAATCTGGTAGACAAGGTAGCAGAAAACACCCAACAAAAACATCAAAAAGAAAAAATCCAAAAAAATGAGGATAATTTAAGAGACCTGTAGGACAACATCAAGTGTAACATTTGCATCATAGTGGTACCAAAAGAAAAGAGAGAGAACAAGGAACCTATTTGAAGAAATAGGGATGGAAAACTTTCCTAACCTGGCAAAAAAAAATGTATAGATATACAAGTCCAGGAAGCACACAGAGTCCCAAAAGAGATGAACCAAAAGAGGCCTACACAAAGATACATCATAATTAAAATGCTAAAGATTAAAGATACAGAGAGAATCTTAAATGCAGAAAGAAAAAAAACAGTTAATTATGAACAAGGGAGCTCCTGTGAAACTGTCAGCTGAAATCTCAGGACTTGCAGCCAGGATGGAGGTATAGGTGGATAGACTGTGCCTCCCCACACAACCAAAATAAGGAGAACAACAAATTTAAAAACGAAAACAACCAGAACTGACAGAAAATCGAACCACATGGAAGTCTGACGACCCAGGAATTAAAGAAGAAACATTGATCCAGACCAGTAGGAGGAGCAGACATGGGCAGCCAGGGCACAGGGAACTCATGGAAAGGTGGTGGCTGGCCAACCAGGCAAGGCAGAGTGGGCAGTCCCACACTTGCATGCATATAAATCAGGAGAAACAGCTAGGAGGTGAGACAGACCCAGCAACCCATGGTTCCAGTGCAGGGAAATAGAGACAAAAAAAAACTCTGGCTGAAAAAAAACCTGTGGGGGTTGAGGTGGTGGGAGAAACTACCAGCTTCACAGGAGTGTTCACTGGAGAGACCCACAGGGTCCTAGAACCTACACAAACCCACCCACTCAGGAATTAGCCCCAGAAGGGCCAAATTTGCTGTGGGTAACAGAGGAAGTGACTGAAAGCTAGCCAAGAATTGAGCAAGCAGCATTGTTTCCTCTTGGACCCCTGCCCCACATACTGTGCCACAGTGCAGCAACATGGGTTACCCTGCCCTGGCAAATACCTAAGACTCCATCACTTACTACATAATAGGTGATCCAGGACAAAAAAAAAAAAAAAAGGCCCAAATGAAAGAACACATCAAAGCTCCAGAAAAAATACAACTACCTAATGAAGAGATAGCCAACCTATTAGATGCAGAGTTCAAAATACTGGTAATCAGGATGCTCACAGAAATGGTTGAGCATGGTCACAAAATAGAGGAAAAAGTGAAGGCTATGAAAAGTGAAATAAAGGAAAATGTACAGGGAACCACCAGTGACATGAAGGAAACCAAGACTTAGATCAATGGTTTGGACCAGAAGGAAAAAATAAACATTCAACCAGGACAGAATGAACAAAACCACAGTCCCCACCCCCCCCCCC
>PVKM010000128.1:0-55394 GCA_004027735.1 Carollia perspicillata | reverse complement strand
CAGTCCCAAAGAAGTTGGACCCAAGGAGGCACACACCAAGGCACAACATAATGACATTTCCCAAGATGAAAGATAAGGAGAGAATCTTCAAAGCAGCAAGGGAAAAGAAGATAGTTACCTACAAAGGAGTGCCCATGAGACTATCAGCTGACTTCTCAAAAGAAACCTTAGGGGCAAGAAGGGGCTGGAAAGAAGTATTCCAAGTCATGAAAGTCAAGGACCTACATCCAAGATTACTCTATCCAGTAAACCTGTCATTTAGAATGGAAAGGCAGATAAGTGCTTCCCAGATAAGGTCAAGTTAAAGGAGTTCATCATCACCAAGCCCTTATTATATGAAGAGTTAAAGGGACTTATTGAAGAAAAAGAAGATAAAAATGTGAACAGTAAAATGACAACAAACTCACAGCTATCAATGAGCAAACCTAAAAAACAAAAACAAGAACAAACTAAGCAAACAAGTAGAACAGGAACAGAATCACAGAAATGGAGATCACATGGAGGGTTATCAATGGGAAGATGGGGAATTAGGGGAAAAGATACAGGGAATAAAAAATATAAATGGTAGGCACAAAATAGACAGGGGGATGTTAAGAACAGTATAGGAAATGGAGAAGCCAAAGAACTTACATGTATGACCCATGGATAATGAACTAAGGTCGGGGAATCCTGGTGGGAGCTGGTGTACAGACAGAGGGGAATAAAGGGGAGAAAAAATAGGACAACTGTAATAGCACAATCAGTAAAATATATTTAAAGAAAGAAAATATGGTAAATAAAAAAATTCTCACTGATATAGGCAAACATAATAGAAGTGGAACAACCAACTATACAGCTAGTACAAATATTTAAAGGCACAAGTAGGAATGATATGTATAATTACAAAAATAAATTAATGGATATACACAAACACACAGAAAAGAATGAAAAATAATGACATAAACAAATGTGAAGGCTAAGTTAAAATCGTATGGTTTTTAGAATGTGTTCAAACTTCAACAACCACCAACTTAAAATAGGCTGCTATAAACAAAGCTTGTTACATAGGAAACTCATGGTAACACAAAGCAATAATCTACAAGAGATATGCAAAGTACAAATAAAAGGGAATCCAAACACAACACCATAGAAGTTCATAAGCATACAAGAGAACAGACCAAGAGAATAAGAAAGGAACAGGGAAGAACTACAAAAATAATAACCGAACAACAAAATGATAATAACTACATACCTATCAATTACTTTAAGAGGTTTTTTGTTTGTTTGTTTTAGAGAGGAGGTAAGGTAGGGAGAGAAACATCAGTATGCAAGAGAAGCATCAACCAGTTTTCTCATACACGCTCCCTACTGGGAACCTGGCAGACAATGCAGGCATGTGCCCTGAGTGGGACTTAAACCTGTGACCTTTCACTTTATGGGACAACAATCAACCCACTGAGCCATGCCAGTCAGGACTCAATAATTAGTTTAAATGTAGATGAACTAAATGCTCCAATCAAAAGACATATGGTGGCTAAGTGGATAAAACATAGTACATGTGCTACCACAAGAGACTCATTTCACATCAAAAGACACACAGACTGAAAGTAAAGGGATGGGAAAAAATATTTTGTGGGAATGGAAAGAAAAAGAGGCTGGGTCAGCAATCTTACATAAAGTAAAATAGACTTGTTACTGCAGTAACAAGAGACAAAGAAGGGCATTTCATAACTATAATGGGACCAATTCAATAAGAAGACATGAAGCTCAAAAACAGCTATGCACCAAAATGTAGGCATACTTAAATATATGAAGTAAATATTGATAGACATAAAGGGAGGGAGTGACAGTAATACAGTCATAGTAGGAGACTTTAACACCCTACTGACATCAAGGGTTTGATCATGCACACAGGAAATCAATTGGGAAACATTAGTCTTAAGTGACATATCTGACTAGGTGGATTTGTTATTTTTATTTCACCTGAAAGCAGCAGAATATACATTTTTCTCAAGTGTACATGTAACATGGTCCAGAAAAGACCACATTTTAGGCCACAAGACAAGTCTCAATAAGTTTAAGAAGAATGTAATATTTAGCATTTCCTACGATCAAAATGGCATGGAATTAGAACTCAATTACAAAAAGTAGAATTGTGCACCTGAAACATGTATAATTTTGTTAACCAGTTTCACCCCAATAAATTCAATCAATTATAAGAAGAAAACTGAAAAACACACAAATATGTGGAGGCTGAATAACATGCTACTAAACAATGAATGAATTAATGAGATCAGGGAAAAAAACAAAAGTTACCATAAGACAAATGATAATGAAAACACAACAGCTCAAAAGTCTATAGGACATAACCAAAGCAGTGGTAAGAGGGAAATTAATAGTAATATAGAACTACCTCAAGAAACAAGAAAAACAGCAAGTAGACTAACTATTCACCTAAAGGAACTAGAAAAAGAAAGCACAAAGTACAAAGTGAGTAGAAAGAAGGAAATAATAATAATCAGTGGATATAAACAAAATAGTCTAAAAAAGTTAAAAAGATGAATGAAATTAAGAGCTGGTACTTTGAAAAGATAAACAAAATTCATAAACCTTTAACCAGACTCATCAAGAAGAAAAGAGAGCAGGCCCAAATATGATAAAATCAGAAAAGAAAGAGAAGTGCCAACCAACACCACAAAAATACAAAGAGATATGAGAAAATATTATGAATAATTATATGCTAATAAGTTGGACAACCTAGAAGAAATGGCTGAATTCTAAAAATATACCAGGTTCCAAGGCTGAATCAGGAAGAAATAGAAAATCTAAACTGACTAACTGCTAAACTAAATTGAATTGGTAATCAAAAAACTTCCACAAACAAAAGTCATAAACCACATGGCTTCACAGGTAAATTTTGTCAAACATTCAAAGGAGAGTTACTACATATTTTTCATAGTCTCTTCTAAAATGTTGAAGAGGGGAAGGCTAACAAACTCATCTGATGAGACCATCCTTACCCTGATACCAAAACCAGACAAAAACACTACAAAAAATTATAGGCCAATGTCCCTAATGAACATAAATGCAAAAATCCTCAATGTAATATTAGAAACTGAATTTAGCGATACATTATAAAAACCATACACCATGATCATGTGGGATTTATTCCCAATGCAAAACTGGCTTAATATCCACATAAACAAAATGAAGGATCAAATCATATGATCACACAAATATGTAGATAATAGAACACCATTTGACAAAAACCAACATTCATTTATAATTAACAAGAAAAACTCTCGGCAAATTGCTAATACAGGGAACATAAGACTCTACTTAATAAACCCCATATATGGAGGACTTCCAGTCAAGATGGAGGCATAGGTAGACACACTGTGCATCCTCACAAAACCAAAAGAAGGACAACAGATTTAAAAACAAAAAACAACCAGAACTGAAAGAAAATCAAACTCTATGGAAGTCTGACAACCAAGGAATTAAAAAAGAAGCATTCATCCAGACTGGTAGGAAGGGTGGAATTGGGCAGCCAGGTAGAGAGAACTTGTGGCAAGGCAGAAGCTGGAGGAGTGGGCAGTCATACATTCGCATGCAGATAAACCAGGAGGAACAACTGGGGAGCAAGATAGACCATGCAACCCAGGGTAGCAGTGTGGAGAAATGAAGCCTCAAAGCCTCTGACTGAAAACACCTGTGGGTGTTGAGGCGGCAGTGGGAGAAACTCCCAGCTTCACAGGAGAGTTTGTTGGAGAGACCCACAGGGTCCTAGAACTTACACAAACCTACCCACCTGGGAATCAGAACCAGAAGGGCCCAATTTGCTTGTGAGAAGCAGGGGAAGTGACTGAAAACTGGCAGAGAGCAGAGCAAGTGGCACTGTTCCCTCTCAGACCCCTCCCTTACAGACAGCATCACAACACAGCAACATGGGTTGCCCCACCCTGGTGAACACTTAAGGCTCTACCCTTTACTATGTAACAGGTGCACCAAGACCCCCCCCCCCAAAAAAAAAGGCCCAAATGAAAGAATAGATCAAAGCTCCAGAAAAAACACAACTCAGCAACAAAGAGATAGCCATCCTTTCAGATGCACAGTTCAAAATACTGGTAATCAGGATGCTCACAGAATTGGCTGAGTGTGGTCACAAAATAGAGGAAAAAGTGAAGGCTATGAGAAGTGAAATAAAGGAAAATGTACAGGGAACCAACAGCAATGGGAAGGAAACTGAGACTCAAATCAATGGAGTGGAGCAGAAGGAAGAAACAAACAACCAAGCAGAAAAAAAGGAAGAAACAAGAATTCAAAAAAATGAGGAGAGGCTTAGAAACCTCCAGGACAACTTTAAACCTTCCAATATTTGAATCACAGAGGTGCCAGAAGGAGAAGAAAAAGAATAAGAAATTGAAAATTTATTTGAAGAAATAATGAAGGAGAACTTCCTCAATTTGCCAAAGGAAATAGACTTCTAGGAAGTCCAGGAAGCTCAAGAGAGTCCCAAAGAAGTTGAACCGAACAGGAACACTCCAAGGCACATCATAATTACATTAACCAAGATGAAAGATAAGGAGAGAATCTTCAAAGCAGCAAGAGAAAAGGAGACAATTACCTACAAAGGAGTGCACATAAGACTATCAGCTTAGACACCTTGAAGGCAAGAAGGGGCTGGAAAGAAGTATTCCAAGTCATGAAAGGCAGGGACCTACATCCAAGATTACTCTGTCCAGCAAAGCTATCATTTAGAATGGAAGGTCAGATAAAGTGCTTCCCAGATAAGGTCAAGTTAAAGGAGTTCATCATCGCCCAGCCCTTATTATATGAAATGTCAAAGGGACTTATCTCAGAAAAATAAGAAGATTAAAAATATGAACAGTAAAATGACAACAAATTAACAGTTATTAACAACCAAACCTAAAGCAAAAACAAGCTAAGCAACCAACTGGAACAGGAACAGAATCAGAAAAGAAGATCACATGGAGGGTTATTAGTGGGAGGATGGGTGGGGAGAGAGGGGGAAAAGGTACAGGGAATAAGTTGGGGGGAGTGGGCTGGGATGGGGTAAAAGGCAGAAAACTGTACTTGAACAACAATTAAACTTTTTTAAAAAGGTACAGAAAATAAGTAGCATAAATGGTAGGTAGTAGATAGACACGGGAGGCTAAGAATAGTATAGGAAATGTAGAAGCCAAAGAACTTATATATATGACCCATACACATGAACTAAAGAGGGGGAATGTGTGGGGAGGGGGGATACAGGGTAGACGGGAATAAAGGGGGGGAATGGGACAACTGTAATAGCATAATCAATAAAATATATTTTTTTAAAAAAACAACCATATATGACAAACCCACAGCTGATGTCATAATGGTGAAAAATTGAAAGCTTTTTTCTTAATATTTAGTTACTTATTTTTAGAGAGAGGGGAAGCAAAGGAGAAAGAGAGGGTGAGAAACATCAATGTGTGGTTGTGTCTCACACACCCATTACTGGAGATCTGGCCCATAACTCCGGCATGTGCCCTGACTGGGAATTGAACCAGCAACCCTTTGGTTTGCAGGCCCATACTCAGTCCATTGAGCTACACCAGCCAGGGCAAGCTGAAAGCTTTTTTCTTTAAGATCAGGAATGACACAAGATTCCACACCACTTGTTATGCAACATAGTATTAAAAGCCCTAGCCACAGCAATTAGACAAGAAAAAGAAATAAAAAGCATCCAAGTTGAAAAGGAAGAAGTAAAAATTTCATTATTTGCAGTTGACATAATACTGTATATTGAAAGTCCTAAGAATTTACAAAGAACCTATTAAAACTAATAAATGAATTCAGTAAAGTGGCAGGATACAAAATTAATATTCAGAAATTGGTTGCCTTTTTGTACACAAAAAAATGAACTATCGAAAAGAGAAATTAAGAAAGGCCAGTCACAAGTGCATCAGAATAAAATAAAATACCTATGAATAAATTTATCCAAGGAAGTAAAAGACCTGTACTTGGAAAATTATAACACAGTGAAAGAGCAATTGAATAAAATACAAATAAATGGAAACAAGTACCATACTTGTGGATAGGAAGAATTCACATCATTAAATTCATACTACCCAAAACAATCTATACATTCACCACAATTCCTGTTTAAATGCCAATAGTGTTTTTCACAGAACTAGAACAAATATCTCAAAAATTTATGAGACCACTAAAGACCCCTAATAGCTAGAGCAATCTTGACAAAGAAGAACAAAGAAATAATTATGTTACCTGATCGAACTATACTACAAGGCTGTAGTAATCAAACCAGCATAGTACTGAAATAAAAACAGACATATAGATTAATGAAACAGAATAGGGAGCCCCAAAATAAATCCATGCTTATATGGTCAGTTAATATATGACAAAGGAGGCAAGTACATACAATGGAATAAAGATAGTCTAACCAATAAATGGTATTGGGAAAATTGAACAGATACATCTAAAAAAAGAAACTAGACCACCTTCTTATACCACATACAAGAGTAAACCTAAAATGTATTAAAGACAACGTAAAAATCCTAGAAGAACACATAGGCAGTAGAATTTCTGACATTTCTCCTAGCAATATTATTTTCTGACATATCTCCTTGGGCAAGGAAAACAAGAGACAAAAATATATACAAATGGGAATACATCGGACTAAAAAGTTTTTGCAATCTAAACCATCAACCAAAAAAAAGACGACCTGCTGAATGGGAGAAGATATTTGGCAATGATACATCTGAGAAGGGGTTAATATCTAAAATTTATAAAGAACTCATACAACTTAACACCAAAAAAATAAACAGCTTATTATAAAATGGGCAGAAGAACTAAATAGACTTTTCTCTAAAGAGGACATACATTACTGATGGTCAACAGATATATGGAAGGATGCTTAACGTCGCTAATTATCAGGTAAATACAAATTAAAACCACAATGAGGTATTACCTCACACCTGCCAGAGTGACTACCATCAATAAATCAACAAACAAGTGTTGGCGAGGATATGGAGAAAAGGGTGGATTGTGCACTACTGGTGGGAATCTACCTTGGTGCAACCACTATGGAAAGCAGTTGGAGTTTCCCCAAAAAGTCAGAAATGGAGCTGCCTTATGATCCAGCAACTCCACTCCTAGGTGTTTATCCCTCACCCCCCAAAAGCCCCAGGAACTCAAAAAGATATATGCACTCCCATGCTCACTGCAGCATTATTTACAATAGCCAGGACATGGAAACAACCCAAGTATCCATCAATAGATGAATGGATAACTCAAAGGTAGTACATATATACAATGGAATATTATTCAGCCATAAAAATAATAAAATCTTATCATTTGAGACAGCATGGATGGACTAGAGTTTGTTGTGTTCAGTGAAATAAGACAGAAGGTAAATACCGTATAATTTCACTTATATGTGGAATCTAAATAGCAAAATATATGAACAACCAAAGCAGAAACATACTCATACAAACAGAGAACAGACTGGTGTTTGCCAGAGGAGAGGAGTTTGGGGGAGACTGGGTAAAAAGGTAAAAGGATTAAGAAATACAAGTGGGTAGTTACAAAATAATCACAGGGATGCTCAGCATAGAGAATGTAGTCAATCATATTGTGTGCACTGGGTTGACCAAAAAGTCCATTTAGTATTTTCCATAAAATAAAAGACACACTTTTCATTAACTTTTTTAAAGATTTTATATATTTATCTTTAGAGGGGAAGGGAAGGAGAAAGGAAGAGAAATATCAATGTATGGTTACCTCTCATGCATTCCCTCCTGGGAACTGGCCTGCAACCCAGGCATGTATACTGACTGAGAATCAAACCGCGGTTGTTTGGGTTGCAGGTCCATGCTCAATCCACTGAGCTACAACAGCCAGGGCACATTTTTCATGTTCACCAATAACTTTATTAATTTGCATATTCTGAGTATGCCGGCTATTTCCCACTATTGGCTTCTAGTTGTAGAGGCCAGGGGTGCTGCTAAACATCTTCCAGTGCCTAAGTCAGCCCCGCAGCAAAGAATCATTTGGCCAAAATGTCAGTAGTACCAACAAACTTTGCAAACCACTTTTGAAAGTTCAGTCAGTCACAGCACCTTCTCCATACACTGCACAAATCTTTTTTGTGTTTTAGTTGCCTATTTACCTCTCTTGAAATAAAGCATAATACGCTGAAAGTCGTTGCATATTTTCTTCCATCTTCAACATTAAAGTGGCTGGACAAAAAGTCACCAATTTTGATAAGGTTTTTAAAAATGCCCGCCGATATGACATCTGTCACAATACAATCTAACAAAATTGTTTTGAATGAGGTTAAAGACAGCTAACACTATTAGAGCCATGTGTGGAAAAACTAAACCCAATAAGAAGTATGTGTGTTGTCAAATGTGTGTTACACTTGTTGGCATGTCACTTCATAAGTTATGTAAATGTCTACTCACATGTTGACACCTGAAACTAATATAATATTGTCAACTAATTGAAAAAAAATTAATGGTAGTAAATATATGCACATGCGCACATGGAGGACAATTATTCAGATTTGATGAAAAATGAAAATTCTTTGTTTTAATTGTTGTTCAAGTACATTTGTCTCCCTTTTCCCTCCACCACTCCCCACTGCCCCACCCATCCTTTCCTCCCATCCTTGAGAAAAGAAAATTCTGCCATTTGTCACAACACGTGGATGGAACTTGAGGGCATTATGCTGCATGAAACTTATTTCAAGAGAAAGAGAAATGCCCTGTGTTTTCACTTATCTGTGGGATCTTCAACAAAACAAGCTCATAGATACAGGGCACAGATTGACAGTTGGCCAGAAGTTGCAGAAGTGGTGTTCAGGGCATGGGGTGTATGTCAAATGGATGAAGGGAGTCAAAAGGGGCAAACTTCGAGTTATAAAATAAGTCATGGTAATGTAAAGTACAACATAGTGACTGTAGTGAGTAATACCATGTTTCATATTTGAAACTTGCTAAGAGTAAATCTTAAAAGTTCTCTTCACAAGAAAAAAAACTAACTATTTATGGTGACAGACGTTAACTAGACTGTGATGATCAATTGACAAATATCAAATTATGTTGTACACCTGAAACTAATATAACGTTGCATGTCAATAACTTAATGAAACATAAAATCCCTCCTATAGTTTTGTGAACCATGCAAAGTGAGTGAGCCTTGCAGTGGCCTCTCAGCCCTTTGATCTTACCTCCTTCCCTCTCTGGCCTCATCTCCCTCCCCCGCCCTCTCTGCCTGCGGTGCTCAAGGGGCGCTGATCGTCTTGCTGTTCTTTAAACACCCCGGACATGCTCCCTGGACTAATCTTCCTGTATTAGTTATCTTCTACGGTGTGTCAAAATCACCGTCACCCTTGGTGGCATAAAATATCTTTGAAAGGAAGAAATTAAACATCTTTTTTTTGTTCACTTCTTAAGAGGGATTTATTTACCCCTGCTCCCAAAACAGGAGTTAAAAAGAATTTGGTCTGTTTGCATTGCTTTGAGCAGTATTTCTCAAACTATCTGTAGTCAAAGACCAGGTTTATAAATTTTTTATCCTCAATTGTTGCTGGCCACTCTATAGTCCTGTTGTGCCTAACAAGATTGCAGCTCACACCTCAGGTGATTCCCCCATTCTAGTGTAACAACACTTCAACCGTGTATATTCTGTTCAAAAGAAGAGTTGATTGACCGTGCGCTTGGTTGCTGTGGCAGTATTAACTTGCTGTTTCTAACCTTCACTCCATGTTTCTAAACTTACTTTGTCACAGGCGGGTAACAATGTGCAGGCTGCTGCCAGCCCAGAGAACACACTTTGTGATCACTGGTCCAGATGGGACCCCTTTTTTGGCAGGGCAACTAAACCACAGATGAGGAGACCTTTGTGGACACAGCACGAAATACTGATTGGTGCTCAAGGATCGCCACATTAGAATGATAGTTCGGGATGAGTGGCAGGCAAGCTTTTCTTCAAATGAGAGTTTCTCTTCCTGAGAATGAGAAGACATTTAAAATGATTTGTTTCTAATTTTGTTGTTTGCTTTTTTTATATACCATTCATCCATATATAGTGAAATTGGAAAGGAAAATATGTAGCTGAAAGCCAAATGCACATTCTAAAACACAAAGTCAGTATAGAACATAGAATTAGAAGATAGCAGATTATTCAATTATTAGATATATCAACCACATTATTAGGTATACATCTGATATTTTAACTGGGTGATGCTATGTAAGGATATTATTTCTTATGTAACATTTCTGAGAAGCTACAAGTTGAGCTGAATCTGTTAAAAATTACTGAGTCCAAAATTGTAACATCTTTAATTATATGAATAATGATTATTAATAGGTAATTTCAATAGAAGTATTGTTCATTAGGGAATTTCATTATCTACTTACTAGATACAAATAAACCTTTTGACATTCAAGTAGGAAATTCAATAAATAATTACATTTAAATTTTTTTCTTCTAATTTGGCCATAAATTTTCAGTACCAAATAAATTGCATGATCCTCTTTTTTTAATTAACACTTCATGGTCTAAAGCTGTGAGGGAGGAGGTGTATATAGGGTACTTAAAAATTATAATGTACTTTTTGCTACAGCCTCCAACTCCTATCTCCCAAGAATAGTAAGAATTGTCAAAGGCACCAAATTTTTAACATAGCTGGTTTTCTGACAAAAATCTATCCCAAAGAGATATTATTTAGGAATATAATTTAAAATGTCATATCAGCTCTTACTTTTGGGTCATCACATAAAAATATTGAGTAATTTGAAAACTTTTTATTTTGTATTCAGTATGGAGATTTATTCCCAGAGTGGGGCTTTTCTGATGCAAAATTGGAATGCTTGTGTAGTCACAACAGCTGTCCCCACACCATGTGGTATCTTCCATTACTTTACTATAGAGATGAATTTTTGGCCCAATGTCTTGGTAATGGACACACGTGGCTTTATGTGGCAAAGCAGTATGCTTACGCATTCATTTGACTTCCACAGCTACAGTTGGGCCCCAGATTAGATCAAGGAAGATACATTCACACTATGGCCACCCTCACGGCTGCTGTGGTAGCTGGATCACAGTAGGCTCTGTTGCTCTGAAGACACAACTAACTATTGCTAAGGAATTGCACACTCACCAACGTGCCGTACAGCTGTAGGAGAGAGAATAATGACTTGCTAAAAGGATCCTCTCAAAGATCTCAGACTATGGTCTTAATTATTATTGATCTAGTTCCTTTTAATATTAATAATAAAAATCACAGTCATGAAATAACTGTGAAACTAAAAAGAAAGATTGTCCTAGCCGTCAGTAATTTTTCAGGATAACTGTCCAAATATTTGATTTTAAATTTTTCCTTCCCCAAAATAAATTAATTAAATTAAATTTTTCCTTCTTTGAAAAAGTGGCACTGTACTTTTACACTCATTTTATTAACAAGTAATTAAAATCAGACTGGTTTTTAAAGTCCACTGCTCACATATGCAGCCTATTTGGAAAGCCAGTCTATTAAAAATAGAAATTATTTTGATGAATGAGTTTACTATATGAAACAGTGTCTTTATATTATTGACATGTTAGACAATTTTGTTTGCTCCAGAAATGTTTGTTATAATTAATGCAGAAATAAGATGATTTGATTTAGTGTAAAATTGCATTGATATACAATTTGGTTTAAATGCTGTATCTCCAGTGTCATCTTTACACTTTTTGGTATGACTTTGTACTATAAGCTTATATTTAAATTCTTCTTAACTTTTAGCATTTCTGAAACCAACTGGTATAATTATTGAAGTTTCAGCTTTTCAGCAATAAAAATAAGCGTATACTGTCATTGAAAATCCAGTTGCATCCCTCTAAATAATATCTGAATAACACTTTTCTTTCCTCTAAACAAAGTATAAACAAGCAAAAAGAAAAACAATAACTTCACATTTTTTAATTACCTGATGTGGAGAGTTAGATTTCTGATATTAAATATCAAAGAAATTTCAACCTTACTGAATGCAGGCTACCTTTTTATGTGAATTTATGCATGGATACTAAGGGTTGTACTGATGAATATGTTTGAGGCTTTCAGCTTTTAGTGGATACAAAATAGAATGATTGATAAAATCCTCCGTACTATTGGCTATTATTTACTGACTCTTAAGTGGCAGGTTGTATTTATGCCAATTTATCTGCTTCAGGGAACATTCTTGATAGCAGAACAAAGTGAATAAAAGTAGTTTGCTTTGCAAATGAATGCAAATGGGAGAGCCTTTCGGAAAGCCCTTTAACAGGGGCAGTGCACTTTGATTATGAGTGAGGCTGCCATTTGGACATGGTGAAAAGAGCACGCTTGAACCATTGATTGGGGGAGACAGTAAAAAGTCAGGAAAGGCCCCGTTAAGCTTGCAGTGAGGCAGGCGGATGTCAGTGTGGTTAGAGCACAGTGGGAGAATGACAGGGAGGATTAGTGTCAGGGAGAAGCTTTGCTGTAGCTGTGGAGATAGTCCCTGGGGTCACTCACCTCTGACTGTTGTTCTGTGCTGATGGTTCTGTAATGCAAACGGCCTGATGTATGCCTGTTCATTATCGGAAATGCTGATTAGAAAAGGTATTTGTCTCAAAGGTTTCCTTCGTTCTTTCTTTTTAATTAAAGAAAAATAAAGTGGGCTTCCTCCCTTGTATCTGCTGACTCCTAGAGAATTGTTTAATACCAGAGTGGTTACTGGTTCTGGTTGGGAATAGTTTAATGCTAAAATGTAATGTAAAATAGTTATAACATGATTGTTTGTTATTTCATAACAGTTTCTTTTGCTTTGCTCAGTTTTGGGTTTGCCCATGTGGTAGTGCTGAGTAAAATGCAGGGAATTTGCTTGGTCTTAGAATTTTATTCCAGGTGTTTTATTATTCAAGTTAATAATTTGATCAACTTTTAGATGCTACTTCTCAAAAATGAAATGTTGCTTTGAGTAGACTTGATGGTTTAAGTCTTGGTCACATGAGTTTCTAATTTTTTTTTGTTCCCAATTTTGATAAAATGCTAGCATATGATAAGTTAAACTTTTTGAAAATATATGATTTTTAGAATATTGGTACTTACAATGAACCAAAAATAGATCTTTATCACAGTTATGATTCTAGATCTCTGCATTTACTTGTTGACATTTTTATTTATGCTTATACTTTAAAGAAAGCACAAGCCTTATAATTTTCCTTGAAACTTCAACACCTTTTATAGTAACCATATATGAAGCATTTGTGAGCAGTAGTGATACCCAGTGCACGTCATAGGCCTTGTGGGTGGTTTCTTTAATGCAAAACTTGTCTTTTTTTTAATATCTTCAAAAGCCTGGATTCACAATATTTCTGCTTTCTTATTTCTTGTAGGAAAATTTAAAAGGCTGCTGGAGCTTTGCATTCTAATGTGAAATATGCAACTCAAACCTCTATCTAAACTATTAGATATATTGTAATATTAATTGTTTTTGCAGAAGGCATATTACCAGTAGTTTGCTTCACAGGTTTATTAAATGTATTAGCAAACATTCTTTAAATTATCTTTTTCTTCAATATTTTGCAGGCACCTGAATGGACAGAAGAGGACCTCAGCCAGCTGACAAGAAGTATGGTTAAGTTCCCAGGAGGGACCCCAGGTCGATGGGAAAAGATTGCCCACGAATTGGGTCGATCAGTGACAGATGTGAGTTCACTCAGATTTGCATTGTATGGAGAGTGACAAACCAGAACAAGCCAACTATGTAGAAGGCAGACATAGATGCCTCCAACATTATCTTTGGAGAAAGGCTACAATCCTTTTAGGACCTGGAAGTGAACCATTAACGAAATAAGCAAGAAGCAGATGTCAACCAGTCCCCTGGTCCACAATTAACAGCTGTTTGAGGAATTTGGTGTTTAGAGACTTAAGTTACTAATACCTAATCACAGAAAAACAATGCTAGTTTTTGTGTTTAGAGTGACCCCTTCAGCTGTGGAAAAAAATAGTTCCTAGACTGATCAGAATTACAAAAGTTATATTTTTTTAAAAAAGAAGAAGAAAAAAGAGAAGTTGTATTTCAGCTGGATCTTTTTAACATTGAATTATACAGGTTGCTTGCCATAGGTATTTAGACAGGTGGTTTGCATTAACTAAATGAGCAATATTTCCATAATGTTTGTTTTTATTTCAAGGTTGATGCCTACCACCTATTTCGACAAGTTGTTTAATATTCCCCCAAATATATATATATATATATATAATATAAATATTATAAATGCTTTTAATATTATAATAAATACAATGAATAAATAAATACAAATATATATAAATATATATATAAATAAATAAAAGTAATATGACTGGCCATACCTAACATTTTAAAAACCGAAATGTTTACCTGGAAAGTTTTAGATTTAATACTTTGGGTGTTTTTATTTAGAAAATTTAAGGCAGAGAATGTTAAAAAAGCACCTGACACAGCACCTAAAGACTAAATACTCAGTAAACATTTACTTGAAACAGAGAAACTTGTATTTTCATCAATATGATCCTTATTCTCCCAAATGGTAGTAAATATTCTTTAATTCTTTACTGAATTTACTTAAGCATTTACTTTAAAAAATCCTATAGATCTAAAATATTTAAGGGAAATATTTAACTGAAAGTAAAGACTCAAATGTCCTCCTCAATTCTGTTAGTATACTTTTGGGTCCTTTTTGATAATTAACAATTTAAAAACCCTCAAAAATGGCTCATAAGCACAACCACCAAAAAAAAGAAAGTTTGTTACATAAAATGCTATGTTTTTTTTTGTAGTAAACTACCACTTTTTAATGTAGAAACAAACTTTTAAAACATTACTGTGATTTTTTTTCTTTTGGACAGGATCTTTGAAAATTTTAAATTAGGAATGTTTTTAATGGCTTTTAATGACAGGTCTTTTTTAAATCACACTTAAAATATTACTATTTGGATTTTTATCAGATGTTTTATATTATTTTGGCTTCAGAGTTAAAGCCTGATCATGTTGGGAGGAAAAGCTCTTGTATCTTGTAACTTTTTTTTTTTTGCAATGTTTCATGAGGAGACCAATTTTCTTAGATGACTAGGAAAGAACCATAAGGTTATGTTTTAAGTACAATGACCTTCCAATTATACAATCATATACTGTTAATATAAATGATGAACAAAAATTACTAAATAATTTTTAAGTTATAAAACAAACATTGGTTTAATGGGGCTCCAAAATTTTTAACTTAATTGCCTAATGAGAAATAATAGTTCACTAATTTAATGTCTCCTTTGAAGACAGCAGTGCTTTTAACTTTGTAAATAATATTTCTATGAGAACTTACAGTTAATAATGCCAAAGGCAGATAGGAAATTGAATGGAGCAATATTTTTAATCAATTTGTTATTATAATCCGGTTAAACTTTTAATCTGTATTTTTAAGAGGAGAGAGGTGGAAGTTTAAATGCCAAGAATATACACGATGTAGCCCACAGAGCCTTGAGAGGGGCAGTTAGTATCATAGATCTAGAAATACTCAACAATGTACAAGAATCATCTTAGTGCCTCCTCCACATATGCAAAGACACCTCTTCAAACTTTTGCAAATTCATTCCATATGTTCCATTTTTTTTCTCCTAGAAAACTGCCATAGAGTTTTCTCTTTGCCAAAACCAAAGGGAGACTGATTCCATATCTGTAATAGATATATTTTTTTCTCTTATCATGGAAACAGCAAACATGACTTTTTGAGGTTTTTTTTTCCCTCCAAATATTAGCTCTATTTTCATAATAACAACAGTAGCTTGGAAATCAATATTTAGTATACCTGAACTTTATGGCACCAGAAATGCCATTATAACTTTTCTTCTATGTCAGTGTATATATTTGTATTTTCATTCTTTGAGCATCATCTCCATAGCTGGCCTATACATTTCATTTCACTAACTACACACACGCCCCCCTGTAAATTATCCTCTAAAAGAGAACAGGTGTCTGGAGACTCAGATAACTCATTTTAGTGAACACGGTAAATTATATTGAAGCAGACGAAGTGGGTTTGGCTAATACAAGTTCCTTCTCTAGAATGTTAAGTAAAAGTTAATCACACGTTACAAGATCACTTTTTGGCTTACGGTGTTAATTAGATTTTTTTCATATGAAAAAGCAGAAGGCAAGTTCAGTTTGCTGTCCTCGGAAACTGCATACTGACCTGATCACCTGTACCAAATCCCTCCGGCTCTGCACATCTGTTCTTTGACCCGTTTTCCTTACTAAATTTGTAGCTTCGGGGTTAGTTCTCTTTCCTTTGAGAAACAATTGACCTTTTTCTGGGAGGGGTGAGAGTGTGGCCATGGTGGTATCTTTATAGTCTTGATTTAGGTTGACAGGTTACAATGAAAAATGCATTTAATTCCTCAGTTAAGAAAGGATTTTTCAGTCTATTCTCATAATTTAAGAGTTAAATTGCTAAATTCTACTCCAGATAAATACAAGAAATGTTACTAGCTTTGTAAAAAATTAATGAAAAGTGTATTTTAACTCAGATATACCTAAACTGTAAGACATACTTTATTGTAGATTAAGTTTTTTAAACACTAATATTTGCCTTTCAGCAAATAACTTGATAACCACAAAGAACACTCAAATTGTAAAAACAACAGGAAACAAAAGCTGTCTGGCATGTAAAACCAACTTTAATGTGATTATTAACTGCAGGTTTTCTAAATTAAGGTCACGGAGCCTCAGATTTCTTGCTTGTGAGGTGGTATCATTCTCTAGCCTGAAAGGATGTAAACTGATTCTGCTTCTCTCCGCGGCCACTAATCTCTTACGTTCTGGTTGTGGTAACAGACTGATGAGAGATTTTCTGCCTGCTTGGAAAAGACCCAGGTAGGCAGCAAAACAAAAGACAGGTGGACAGATTTAAACAGACTTTTATAATTAGCTCAATACCACAGTGAGAGGTAGGAGGTGTGTAGGTAGATAAGCGTCCCCATATGAGTGTGAAAAGGAGGAGGGGAAAAAACTAAAATTCCCAATTTTATTTTCTATTGCTATAACAAGGAGTTAAAGGAGATGCCTCTTGGGGAAGATTTATATGCTATGGCCATTTCAAAATTATACAAGTGGATTACTCAATAGAAAATAAACTTTATGTTTTTATGAGTGAACTAAATACATAGTAAGTATTTTGGCAAATATATTACTTCAGTAACTTTGTAGAGTCAGACTAGTCCCACACAAGTTGTAAAGATGACAAGGACTGTCCTTTTAGTTTTCTGTCTTTATCCTTGCTGTCCTCTTAACCAGGCTTCCTGCTCTAGCAGAGCTCCTGATCTCAGCCAGATCGCATTCTCCTCGCGACCATTCTTCCCTCACCCTCCCGCCTGAGGGGCCTTTATTCCATTCTTCTTGACAGATAAGTCACTAGCTAATTTAATAACCAGTTTTCTATCTGATATTAATAGAAAATAATAATGTGTTATCAAATACTTACTCACACATTTGTATTTTAATAGGAGCCTTCAGTTTCTTAACCCAAGTATATGAATGATTGGTTTAAGAATTTCAGACAACTTGATTCCCTGTTTGAAGGAAAGAGAAGGCAGAACATTGTTTGGAGGAAGTAGGACTTTTGGTGTCCATGGGGGAAATGTCATAATTGTTTAATCTGTCCATTGGCCTGTTTAAAGTTTTGCTATTACATAGGTATAAAAGGTATAGTTACTACATGAGAATAACACTGCAAAGTTCAGTGAAGAGGTCAAGCCAAGACTTTTATGCTTAACTACTGTAAGTGATAGAGTATTGATTATTCCATTATTCATTTTCATAGTATTTTACATTTTTAAAGACATTTAAATTTACATTATTTTACTTGATCTTCAACAGCACTGTGAAGTAGATTAGGCAACCATTTCACAATTCAGTAAACGGCTCCTAAGGTGTGTGTCCATGGTGACACAACTATTCGCGGAGTTGGGACCGCCCAATGTTTTGATTCCTCAACTAACATGTTCTTCACACTATTTAATGCTGTTTTATTGCTGTGTGTCTGAAAAACGCTTTAAATGTGTCTAGAGACTTAGCATTAGAACTTTTGTGGTAAAACTATGTTCATAGAAAAAATTTTAAAAAGTACACTCAAGGAAATTTTTTTCTAATCAACCACAGTAAAAAATGACTTCTAGAAACATTTTGTTATATATCATATTAGACTTTAGTCTTCCTGAATAAGCGTATGACTATACATAATTTTAACAGTATGGATCTGTAACCTGCCCTTTTCACGTTTCTAGGAAACATCAGCTTCTTCCCATGAAAGTAAGATCCATATCACTTTTCTAAACTCTCACATAATGCTCCATGGTATCTTGATATAATTAAGTAGCACCCTACTGATTGTCCTTTAAACTGCTTTCTTTTTTGCTGGGATGTCTGTGTTTTGTGGGGTTTTTTTTTTCATCTTTCCATTTATAACTTTTCTTACCTTGTATTCCTAGAAGTAGACCTGCTTGGTTCAAGAATATGGATGTTTTTAGAGCCTTTGATGTCTCTAAAACTGGCCCCCAGAAAGGTGGTGACAACATAGTGCAATGCCACTGGTAGTATTGAGAGAGGCCACTCCCTCAGTCTCGTAAACACTACACATCACATTGCCTGTCAAATAAGTGAAAATTACTTTTCACTTATTTGTGGGACGATTTTTATGATTGCCTTCTTACTTCCTGATCTTATTTCAAATACAGTTTATGTTAATTCATTAGAATTTAATAGTCCTATCATCTACAAATACTACTTTGCCATTTTCTTGTTAAGTTATTTTATTGCATTAGCTAGCAATTCCAGAGAACTCTTATATTATGGTAATAGTAGTACAGACTTTGTGACTTTTTTGTTCATCATCTTAAGAAAACCTAATGTTTGGCCATTAAGCTTAATAGTATTAACCATTGAAATGTTATATTATTAAACTAGGGAATTTATTTATTTTTAGAGAGAGAGGAAGGGAGGGAGAAAGAGAGGGAGAGAAATATTAATGTAAGAGAGAAACATCGATTGGCTACCTCTTGCTCTCACCCCAGCTAGGCACCGAAACTGCAGCCCAGGCCTGTGCCCTGACTGGGAATTGAGCTGGTGACCTTTGCTTTGCGGAATGATGCCCAACCTGAGCCACACCAGTCAGGGCTTAACGAAGGATTTTTAACCATCTCTTGACATGTTCATGTAATTTTTCTCCTATGACCTAGTGAGATAAATATATTATCAAGGTTCCTTTTTTTATATTTCCAAGATAAACTTTGCTTGGTCATATAATATTATTCTTTGAATAGGTAGTTAAATGTGATTTGTTAATAATTTATTAGGGTTTTGCATTTATGTATGTACGTAAATATTATAGTTTTTTGGTGTTTTTATTAATTGGATATTTTTATCCTGTCCTGTGTGATTTTGTTCAATGCTAAGATAGAAATGGGGACATGGGATGTAAATCTACAAACCTCCGGCACAGAAATCAATTAACATATAGCAAACTCTATCGAGGCCAGTGGACGGACTAGCAATTAATTATGTAGTTTTCCCTGTTGGACACCATTCCTACTAAAATGAAGTAGAATGATGGAAAGTTATCAGGAAAATCTCCTAGTGAGCCAAAAACAAGACAAGTAATTTTAAAATATTATAGAAAAGATAAGAAATATAGGGAATCAGTCCAAGAGATCTAAATCTGTTTAAAAGAGTTCCAGTGAGAGAGAGAAAAAACAGATGCAAGAACATTAGTCATAATAATGCAATGAAGTTTTCCAGGTGGGAACACCTGAGAACAATTTGAAGGAGCCTTCCAAAGCCAAGTAGCATACATGGGAAAGATGCTGGAAAAATGTATTGAACACTGAAACTACATAGATCTTTAAAGCTTCTAGAGAGAAGAAACCTCCAAAGGCAGATTGCTTAGTGACCCTCAATTCTAGGAGACAAAGGAACAATGCCTTTATAGTTCTGAGGGGAAATGGTTCTGAATTTTGAACAAATTAAGTGTGATGGTAAATACATGAGGCAAGGACTCATAGTCTTTCTTAGAAAGTTTCCTGAGATTGTACTCCAGCAAAAAAGAGGAGTAACTGAAAAAAGGAGATGATATAGATACCAAGGAATAATGTGTCCAGCCCAATGAACAGAAACCCCAAGACCCCACAGTGACATAGGTGACCTAGGGCACAAGTCCACGTTGGAATAGAATGAAGGGCTATGAGAGAGCAACCCTGGGAGACAGGGAGATTCAGGGATGTCCAACCCGCGGGCCACATGTAGGCCAGGATAGTTTTGAACGCCATTCAACACAAAATCATAAGTTTAATTAAACCCTTTTTTTTTTTCTCATCAGTTTTTGTTAGTGTTTGTGTATTTAATGTGTGGCCCAGACAGGGGCAAAAGGTTGGACACAGCCAAACTAGATGGTATGGTTAAGAACTTGGAGAAAGTTATGCATATGAAAAGAAGGCAACTAGAAACTCTACAAACGATGGAAAACAATACCAAAAAAGTTTTAGTCCAAATGTAAGCATACTAAAAAATGGAGTGATAAAGCAAAAGAATTTGAGAGTAAGAACATTCTCCTTTGAATGGCACCAGAAATGTGATCACGCCTCTTGGGTGCTGACCTACTTTGGGCAACGTGGCCAAATGCACCAACAGGTTCGAAATTGTTGGTCAATATGGCACCCGGTATAGGGCCTCCCTTAGCAAAATGGTGAAGAAATTTGAGATTAGCCAGCACACCAAGTACACTTTCTCCTTCTGTGGCAAAACCAAGATGAGGAGACAAGCTGTGGGGTTCTGGCACTGTGGCTTCTACATGAGAACAGTCTCTGGTGGTGCCTGGACCTACAGCACACTCTGTCCTTACCATAAAATCTGCCATCAGAAGACTGAGGGAATTGAAAGACTAGTAGAAGTTCCATAATCTGAAACATTGCTAGCCTATAATAAATGGGTTAATTTAAGAAAGAATGAAAGAGGAAGGGAGGGAAGAAGGAAGGAAGGAAATGTTATAGCATAGTACTTGTCTGCATGGTAAATAATATTGATCAAATCATAATTATATAAGACTGTACAAAATGACTTTTTTTTCATCCTCACCCAAGGACGTGCTTACCTATTTTAGAGAGAGGGTAAGGGAGGGGAGAGAAACATCCATCAGTTGCCTCTCATGTGCCACAACTGAGGACTGAACCAGCAACGTAGGTGTGTGCCCTGACTGGGAATCAAACCCACAGCCATTTGGTTGACTGGATGACACTCCAACCAACTGAGCCACAGTGGCCAGGGCATAACAACGTTTCATATTTTATACATTTTATATATTTTACAGAAGATTTTTTAATTGTTGCTGGAATTACAGTTGTCCCATTTTCCCCCTATTACTCTCCATCCTACCACCCCCCAACCCCATTGTCTTTGTCCATGTGTCCTTTATACCTGTTTCTTGATGACCCTTCCACTTCTTTTCCCCATTATCCCCTTCCCCCCACCCCTCTGGTCACTGTCAATTTATTCTTTATTTCCATGTCTCTGGTTCTGTCTTGCCTGCTTGCTTGTTTTTCAATTTTTAAAATTCAAATTATGGGGAACTAAGATAAGCTGTTCACCAAAATATGTTCCTCCCTTGTCTAGTACTAGATTTGTAGTCAAGTACATATTTGTCCAGCAACACTGTACTTCCAAGCACTGCCCCAGCCCCGACCACCACCACCCCTGCCCCCACCCCCGCCAAGCTCTGGTCTGCCTAGGGTACTAATTTCTTTTCAGAAGAACATAATTGAAGCAATGTGTATTTGTAGGAGCTCTTCCTTACTTTTGTCCTTCACTAAGCTGCAATACCAACTGCAACTAAGCTGCAATCATGCAGGCAAAAACAGTTGTCCAAAGGGATGGTCAGAAGCATGATGGAGAGAACCTGAATGCATGGAGTGAAAGGAAAACTGTAGATGGGGACAAATGCTATGAAGAAAAATAAAGCAGATTATGAGGTTAGAAACTGAAGGGAGTTGCAGTTTTAAGGGTCTTCTAGAAGAAGTATTTAGCAGGGACACAAGGCAAGTGAGGGAGCAAGTTTGAGAAGGACCATTACAGATAGAGGAAACAGCACTTACTAAGGTGTTGAGCTTAAGAGCATGCTTGAGATGTGCAGAGTCCAGCAAAGAGGTCAACATGACTGACAAGGAGTGTGTAGGAGGAGATTGCAGATGAGACCAAAGGTAGTGAAGGAACAGACCATGTAGGACCTTGTAGGCCAAGGTAAAGATGTTGGATTTTATTCTGAGAGAGATGGGAAAGCACTGAAAGATTTTGAGCAAAGGAATGCAAGATCTAAAAGAATCATTCCAACTGCTTTATGGAAAAGGCATTGTGGCAGGCAAAATGTGGATGCAAAAAGACAGGCCAAGTAAGAGGCTCTTCTAGTTGTCCACGTAGAAGACAATGGTAGTTTGGACCAGGGGTTATGGTAGAAGTGGGAAAATGAGGTTGGATTCAGGATATAATATACCAAAAGCATGTTATCTTGTGTAGTACTTGTAACCATCAGAACTATGAACAGAAATGAGTACCTCTGGGTGTGGGGTACATTGCTTTTCATCATAAGCCCTGTTGTGTACTGCCTCTTTATTTTCTCAGCTATGTACATATAGTGCTTTGATTTTTAAAACTATGTTTAAAAAATTAAATGAAACATTTTACTTTTAATATAGTCCCATGTCAGTACATAGGCCTACTTCATTCTTTAAAAAATTTCTTATAAAATCTTCATTAATTTACAGAAATAAAAAAAACAATTATAAAAATTGTATGGAACCATAAAGGAGGCCAAATAGCCAAAACAATTTAAGAAAGAAAAGACTGGAGCCATCACATTTCCTAATTTCAAAATATATTACAAAGCTACAGTAATGAAAACAGTATCATACTGCCATAAAGAAGACAAATAGAGACAATGGAACAGAATAGAGAGCCCAGAAATAAATCCACACATATACAGTCAACTGATCTTTAACAGGGTGCCGAAAATGCACAATGGGGAAAGGAAAGTCTCTTCAAAAAATGATGTAGGGAAACTGAATACCCACATGCAAAAGAATGCAGTTGGACCCTTATCTTGTATTACAGAAAAAGTTAACTCAATAACACCTGAGACCGTAAAACTCCTAGAAGGAAATAAAAGGAAAGCTTCATGACACTGATCTGGGGCAGTGATTTCATTGATATGACACTAGAAACATAAGCAACAACAACAACAAAAAACCCACCAAGTGGGAACATATCAAGCTAAAAAGTGTCTGCCACAGCAAAGGAAAGAGTCAACAGAATGAAAAGGTAACCATAAGGAGTGGGAGAAAATACTTGCAAAGCATATGTCTGACCAAGAATTCATCTCCAAAATATATTGTGTAAGGAACTCCTACAACTCAGCGCCCCAAAAAAATAATTATTGAAAATGGACAACAGGTGTATGAAAAGATACTCAAATCAATAGTCATCAAGGAAATGCAAATCAAAACCACAATGAGATATCATCTCACACCTGTCAGGATGGCCATTATCTAAAAAAAAAAAAAAAAAAAAAGACAGGTGTTGCCAAGGATGTGGAGAACTAGGAACCCTTGCACACTGTTGGCAGGAATGTAAAATGATTTAGTCATTATGAAAAATAATACAAAGATTCCTTGAAAAATTAAAAGTAGAATTACCATGTAACCCAGTAATCCCACTTCTGGATATGTAGCCGAAAGAAGTGAAATCAGGATCTCTGAGATACATGCATCCTCGTGTTTGTTAGAGCGTTATTCACAGTAGTCAAGGTGTGGACGCACCCCACTCGTACACTGACAGATGAGTGCATAATGGAAATATGACATTTACATGTGTACATGTAGACATGTACGTATAATGGAATGCTATTCAGCCATAAAAGGAATTATGCAATATGCAACACCATGGATGAACCTTGAGATCCTAAGATAAATAAGCCAATTATAGGAGGACATAATTACCACAATTCCACTCACAT
Organism: Carollia perspicillata; assembly: GCA_004027735.1. Taxonomy (NCBI): domain Eukaryota; kingdom Metazoa; phylum Chordata; class Mammalia; order Chiroptera; family Phyllostomidae; genus Carollia; species Carollia perspicillata. Next base: position 31,313 of record PVKM010000128.1, on the reverse strand, counting down.
GAGCCAAATAGTCAAAATTATAGAAGCAGAAAGTAGAATGGTGGTTGCCAGGGGCCCTGGGCTGAGGGTAAGGATGGAGAGCTGCTGTTCAAAGAGTACAAAATTTCAGTTATGCAACATGAATAAGTTCTAGAGATGTGCCATACAATTTTGTGCTTACAGTTAAAAATACCGTATGGTACATTTTAAATTTTGTTGAGTAGATCTCATGTTAATCTCTTTTTATAAAAAACAAAACAAAAACTAAGATATACTTTTCATAGCATAAAACTTCCATTGTTAGTGTGCAATTAAATGACTTTTAGTGAATTTGTAGTATGCAATCACCACAATTCAGTTTTAGACACTTTCATTACGCAAATTTTCCTCAACCCAATATGCAGCCATTCCCCACTCCCATTCTTCTTGCTCAGGCAACCACTGATCTGTTTTGTATGTGTACATATTTGTCCTCTCTGGAAATTGCATATAAATGGAATTGTATAGTATTATTTGCATCTGGCTTTTCCAGTCAGCAAAATGTGTTTGGAGTTCATCCATGTTGTAGCATGTGTCAGTGGGCCATTTCTTTTTATTGTTCAGTTGTATGGATAATGCCAAATTTCCTTTATCTAAGTGCTAGAGTAGTTGGTCATTCAGATTATTTCTACTTTTTGGCTATTATGAGTAATGCTACAATGAATATTAACATTACAATTCTTTGTGTAAATGTATGTTTTTCTCTTGGTTAGATTCCTAAAAGTGGAACTGCTAGATTATACAATAAGTTTATGTTCAACTTAAACTACCAAACTACTTTTTTTTTTATTTTAAAGCAGTTCCTCTTTATTAAATAACTATATAACAAAATAACCAGAATGAATACCTAACTCATCCTTCTACAAAATGGGCTGTCTTTTTCCTCACTCTGCCTCATGGAGAAGATCATTTGAAAGGCCACAGGAAGTCATTTGCTTCTGGGAAGCATTTTGCAGCAGCGTAGATCTTATGAACCAGACCCTCCATGCAGATGACACCATATTTACCAAGAGATCGAGCAAGCAATGTGCTCTCTGTCAGGGCGATTCACTTCTTATTGATTTTTACCATAACCACACTTACGGATCAGTTCATTTACTGACTTCAGGTTTGGGTACTCCCGTGCAATATATGGTTCCACAATTCTCAGCATGTTAATTGCAGCCTTGTTGAGCTTAACAAAGGCGCCATTGAAAAGCTGGAGAAGGCCAAGAAGCTGCAGCACCTTTCAGACCTGTGAGCTCACACCATTGATACCTCCGGTCCTGGTGACAAATGCCACTTTGGGTTCCACAGGTACTTGGGAGTTGCCAGCTTTTCTTGTGATCCTAGCCATTTGAATCTCAGTTCTGTGTGTCTGCCTAAATTCCTTGTGTTAGTATGTACCTTTTTTAATAGATAAGCTTCCTCCTTGTCTTTCAAAGCACCTTTTGGGTGAACATCTTTCTCGGGTGCTTGATCTTCAACTCCATGAAATCCCTTCACTTTTTCTTAAGGATTTCTGGCACTGCAGGAACCTCCTTCTCTTGTGCACCCTCCATGCTTCCAGCGGAAAAGAGCCCAAAATGTTTTTCAAAGTAGCAGTACCATTTTACATTCTCACATGATACATGAGGGTTCCAGTTTCTCTATATCCTCACCAACACTTGATATTTTCTTGTTAAGGTTAAGTTCATTTTTTTTTCATATGTATATCCAGTTGTCTTGAAACCATTTGTCAATAGACTGTTCTTTCAGCCATTGAGTTATCTTGCTACTTTTAACAAAAATCAACTAGCCATAATGTAAAGGTTTATTTATGTACCCTCAATTCTATTCTATTGATCTGTATGCCTGTCCTGAAAACACGACACTGTCCAGATTACTATAGCCTTGTCGTAAATTTTGAAACTGGACAGTACAAATCCTTCCAGCTTTGTTCTTTCACAAAATAACTTTGGTTGTCTGGATCCTTTGCAGTTCCATAGAAATGTTAGGATCAGTTTATCAGTTTCTACAAAAGACCTTTTGAATGGAGACTGCATTAAATATATAAATCAGTTTGGGGGATATCTCTGTCCCAACAATTTTGAAGGTCTATAGCCATGAACGTGGAATGTCTCTGCATTTATTTAGAGCTTCCTTAATTCCTGTCTCTAATGTTTTTGTTTTCAGTATGTAAGTCTGGAACTTTTTTTCTTAAACTTATTCTTAGTATCTAAATCTTTTGGAGGCTATAGTGAAGGAATTGTTTCTTAATTAAATGTTCAGCCCTGGGTGGTGTAGCTCAGTGGATTGAGCACGGGCCTGTGAAGCAAAGGGTTGCTGGTTCGATTCCCAGTCAGGGCACATGCCTGGGTTGCAGGCCAGGTCCCCAGCAGGGGACACATGAGAAGCAAGCACACATTGATGTTTCTCTCCCACTCTTTCTCCTTCCCTTCCCCTCTCTCTAAAAATAAACAAATAAAATATTTTTTAAAATTAGATTTTCAGATTGTTCATTGGTAATGTGTATAAAGACAATAGATTTTGTATATTAGTCTTATATCCTGTGACCTTGCTAAATGATAATAGTTTAATACCTCTGTGGGTACAGAAGTCATCATTAGATTTGTAATGAATTTTCAGGAGACTCATATAGGTAGGAAGTCTAGAGGCAGACAAATGTTAGATGCTGTGCCTGAAATTACATAGTAAACCACTTAAATTACATTCTAGAATTGCTGTTTCCCCTTTTCCTTGTCATAACTGTTGTAACCACATTTCAGAAGGACCCTCCCTCTTTGCCTCCCAGAGATCCAGGACCAGTTGTCTGAGACCACCAATGATTCCACTTCCTGTGAAAGTCTGAACATCTCCCCAGTATCTGTTAATTACCAGGGCTTTTGCTCACTCTTCTTCCCTCAGATACCCGCATCCTAGTGTGCCCTCTTTGTACAGTACTACATCGACTTCCTCAGAAAGAATCCACTCATACAAAAGCATTAATGAGCAGGGATGGATCTAGATTAAATGGAGCCTGAAGCTCGCACTATGAACAACATTCCTAGTGTTTTCCCCTATTCTAGGGGGAAGGGAGTAACACCTGCTAACAAGCAACTTAGAAATCCCTACCAGCCTTTACAGTGACTTCATGCCCTGTTGGCCATGCCATCTCCAAGTACTTTTGTCCTTTAACCTTACCCCCTTCTGGCTTTGTCCCTCCTCCTCTTCTGCCTTCCATTCTCCCTCACTTTCTCTCTTCCAGATTAACCCTCAACCTATGATCCAAATTCTTTCATTTGTGCTGCAAAGTATCCTGCTCCTTCCTCTGAAACTAGGTGGCAGCTGACACCTACATCCAGAAGGGCACTGGCAATATTTAACTTCTGCTTGAAACACTTGCCAGATTATCCCTTCAACAAAGACAGCTTCATTTCAGGGGGATTCTAGAGTCATCTATTAATATTTTTGCCTGCTGCATTCCCCTGTCAAAGGCCCTTGTCCTCCTTTTGTCTGGCTCAGTTGTCTTTTTTTGGAGGACACAGCTTAAGGTGGAGCAAACAGAATAGTGGAGAGAGGAATGAGATACCCATTCTCGCCTGCTGGATTCTTTGAACCCTTGCACATCGATAGGGTGACAGATACCACTGAGAGATCTATCCGACACACTGGAGGAACTGAAGTGCAGAAGGTTTGATGATCTTTACTAAACCCCCACAGTGGGTGAATGCCAGTAGCTCAGGTAAGGTAGTACAGAGTGGTCCTTGAGAAGTCGGGCTGAACTCCCAAACTGTCAGCACATACCCGTTTTGGATTGTTCCTTCTTTGCCTTAGCAAAAGTCTTAACAGACTTTTCATAAAGCAATAGACTAAATTTCTTTCTTATAAGCCTAGTCCTAAATAATTTAAAATCCCTTGAATAAATTTGCAAGGAAATAAGCAGATGGGAAGCTCCTTGAGGTGACTAGCACTAGATCTGTGCATCTGCCACTGTTCTCAGTGCAGCAACACAGAGTCAGTACTTAATAAAGTTTTGATAATTGATATGGAATAAAAGATATTTCATTAATGTCACATCCAGTGACTCACAGAATAAGCTAAAAGAAATTAATGCAATCTTTCATCTTATGGACAAAGAAGAAAAGTGAAAAGAGAACAGAATTTAAGAGAAAAACCTGCTTTTGGTGTCCTAGTTCTACCATTTATGGGCGGTGTGACCTCGCAGGCCCCCACTCGTGTGAACGTCAGTTTCTTCATCTCTGCTACCAGTTTCACAGGGTGGTCACGGGGTGGAATGTGATGGCCATATGCAAGTACTTTCTTAATGTGAATCATCACACAATTGTAAATCGCTCTAATAATCATTTTTATTGCAGATGTGAGTTCTAGAAAGACATCAAGGATTTATTCAAGGCTACAAGCTAGTTAGTGGCAGGTTGAGACTAGAACCCAGATCCTACAACTCTTATTAAAGCCACATTGCCCTGTTGGTTTAACAAAATCTTCATTTTTAACCCTGCATGTGAGGCAGCCTATTTGTTTGCATACCATGATCAAATAATATCTTCAAAGTGAAATATTTGGTTTCTCGACGTGCTGGCCAAAGGGGAATAAGTTGGAGAGCAAAGTATTTAGTGTCCCAGGAAACTGGCCATTAATGTGGCTGTATTCCCGAGTACCTCTGTAAGCTGTTTCCTTCCCCTGTGCCCTTTGAATATTTGGACCACAGAAATATTAAAGGTCTGCTTAAACTCTCACTGAACAATTTGTTCATCTTTTTTAGTGACTCATTCAAGGAAAGCATATTTGCAGATTAGATGAAAGATCTTTACTGTTTATCTCCCATTTAACAAAACAAGAAACATTGTTATGTGTTTTTTTTTGTGGACCCTAGCTAGTGTCATACATCGCTAATATACTGAGTTTACATTATGTACTCATTCATCAGAACCCTGTAACTTACTACAAGAAAATGGTGTCTGCTTTAAAGGCTAGATTGACTTTACTAGTTACAGTCATATGCACTTTGAATACTAGGGATAATTTTGTTAATGAAGGAACTGGTTTAACTCACGTTATAGTCTATGGTCTGGTAGTAGCATCGTACTTTATAGTTAGGACTTCCTTCACACCTTTTTGTGTATGGCTTAGAGTGGCAGCAAGCCAATAGACTGGTGACTCTTGAGTAGGTGCTAATAATTGTTAATGTAATTTAAAGTTGCTTTCTTGTAAACTACTTTTTAAAAAGGAAGACGGGTGAATATACTATGTTGGGTTTTTAAACTATCTCCCTGGCGGACTAACAACACCTGCAGAACTACACCATTATCTGCAAAGGCGTATTCATCTCGTAAGTGGCCATCTGAACCACTGATAGAGGTAACCAGCAGGTTAATGAAAGCCCATCTTTTTTAATGTCAAGATAAACAGTATTCTTGTATTTTTCTATACAGAGAGAATCCAGAGAAAATTTTAAAGACATTAAGGAAATACTAAAAAATGAACAATGCTTTCTACCAGTTGGAAGCATTTTTCATGTGGTTTATTGCATGGTCAGGTAACAGAGTGCCTTCTTTTTGAAACCTGCTGTAGTTGTTGGTAATATGAGGGTTAAATTCAAACAGAAAATTGGCCAAAATTGAACATAAGTGAATGGAAATAATGTACTTCACAGTTACATAATTCGTATTATAGGAGTAACACTTATGATATCATCAAGTCAGTCAGAATTTGAAACAGCTGTTTCCTGAGTTATCTGAGGATACCAGGTGCATCAGCATACATTTCATATAGCTCACAAATTGGGAAATCTTCCGTATATTGAGTGGAAGTGTGCCACCGTGCAACTGTCTACTTGTCCTAGCTCTACCCTATGAAATATAATTTCCATTTTTCCAATTTAATATTCTGATAATTTCATCATTATTTTCATAAGAAGGAACAAAACTTATTTTCTATTTTTTTATTCACTCCACTCTAATTCATATGTCCCAGACAAAATCATAGGGTCCCTATGAGTTTTAAAGATAAGTGTAATTGTATTAAGAGAAAGGATTGTGAAGTGTTTTCTGCTTTGAATCAAACATGAAACAGATTTCCTCGCAATCCTGCAGTCTGTATGTGTCCGCACACATGTGGGTCCAGTGTTATCCCAAACCCGCCCTGGCTCGTAGCCCATAATATTCATTTATTTTGCATTTTTCATAATATGCTTATGCTGCTATTTCTAGATCTTTTAAATTTTAGACATTATCTTTGGATTCTTAGTTGAGGATGACAAATGATCTTTTTCACCACCAGACATACAGCCCACCCCCTTCTTTCCAATATATAGTACCAATTTTAACCTGAAATGTTTAGTACTTGCATTTTTATGACTATGTAAATATTACTCATAGCTAAGCCACAAAGAATATCATTATTAAATTTTCTTTCTTATACAACCTTTTGTTTTTAATGGAATAATTATCTCTTCTTGATTTGCTTAGAGCTTCTACATGTTAATTAATTACTACTGCTTCAATTGAAGTATTAATCTTTAATTGTCCGAATAAACAATTTTATACAATAGTTTGATCAGTTCTATTTTTAATTTTCTTGCACACGCTCCTCTTGGAGCTTACTGTCCTGCTGCTCCAATCTGAATTAGTTGCTTTCTGGCTTTCCTGCACAAATGGCTGTCCTGGGTCTATCCTTCATTATCATCCTAAGAATTCTCCTTTACCCCTCTTCTGTGTTGGATCCCTTATTTCTGCATCCCATAATTTCATCTTCTTAGATTCATTCTCATTTCTTATTTTTTAGATGATTTTTTAAATGATCTTATTTATTTTTAGAGAGGGGGAAAGAGAAAGAGAGAGGGAGAGAAATATCAATATCAATATGTGGTTGCCTCTCGTGTTCCCCCAACTGGACACCTGGCCTGCAACCCAGGCATGTGCCCTGACTGGGAATCGAACCAGCGACCCTTTGGTTCACTGCCCACTCAATCCACTGAGCTACACCAGCCAGGGCTCATGCTCATTTCTTGATGAAATACATTATTTCAGTAGTTTCATGAGAAAAGCTATATGGAAGTTAAAATATAAGCTCTTACCCATTTAAAAATCTATATTTTACTCTTACAGTTGATTGATAGTCTGATTTGGTACAGAATTCTAGGTTGGAAATAACTTCCTCTTAGAATTCTGAAAATATCGCTGTATTGTTTTTACCTTTTAGCTTCTAGTGTTGCTGTTGAGAAGCTTTACAGCATTCTAGTTCCTTCATTCTCTCTTTCTGGAAGTCCAGTTTTTTTTTTAGATGTTATATTCCTGGACTGGGCCTGTACTTATCTTGTATTTTTTTCTCTTATTTTTTCTATTTCTTTATCTTTTCTGGGCAATTTCTCAATTATGCTTTTAATTTTCTATTTTTTTATTTCTGCTATTGTATTTTTAATATCCAAGAACTCTTTCTTGGTTTTATCTTTATAGCAAATTAGTCTTACTTACTTAATTGATCCATATGTTCCCTTCTTTCCTAAAGATGTAATATGATATGAGATAAGGTTTCCTTCTGCTCCTTGTATTGTCACTGCTTCTTTTGAGGTTCCCCCTTTCTATCCTATTTGTTTTGTTTTGTCTTGGCTCCTGGTCATCATGTTAGAGACTTTCCCCAAATGTCCGGTGATCCTTGAATATGTCTATTCGTGTTTAGAGTGAGATGACTAAGAAAGCTGGTTATCTGAATGCATGGAGCGTGTTGCCATTGAGCTTCATGGTACAGCAGATAGGTTGAGATCTGGTCCTAAATGTCACACATTTGTAGGGACTTTTTCTAGGGCTATTTCAGTTTCTCCAGAAAATACTGTAGACTTGTGCCAAAGGGGTATCCATTTGGCATTTGGCAGCCAGCATTCTGGGAGCACCATTTTTGCCCACAGTTCAGATGCATCTCCGGCAGGCCAGTAAGAATGATGCCCTGTTTTGAGGGGTGGCTTGGATGAAGCTGAGTTTCGAAAAGAGAATGGAGTTCCCTGGCATACACTGTTCAAATGTTCATTGAGGAACCTGGCAGTGCCATACAGGCTAATATCTTCCTTATTTTGTAGCATCTGGCACGCTGCATCCTCCATGTATGTGAGGACATGCTGCTGAGCCAGACACTTGTGGTAGGGCTGGGTGCTCCAGACTCAGCATCCTATGCCTGAGGTAGCTTCCAAGCTTTAGCTCTTGGGCTTGCAGAACCCAGGTCACCCACTCTCTCCATTGCCATGCCAACTACACAGCTCGAGGAGAGATGGTAGATGACAAACTAGCCCACGATGTTATTTGTTCAGACACTAAAGAAGAAGAAAAGCCTCAGCTATGAGACATATGTAGGAATACATGCCTTTGAAGAGAACACTAGAAAACAAGTCCCAAGTTTAACTTGTCACGAAGTTACATTAAGTCAAAGACTGTATCTTCTGCAATTGCATGTGATATAAAAAAAAAACAGAACAAGTCACTAAAAATTTTATTTTAGAATATGTGAGAAAAATAACACTAAACATTTCAAGAGTAAATTGGCACCCATCTCATCGAAGTCATCTAGATCCATAGGAGAAACACAGATTTGGTGATGACCGTGCTCACTGAAAGCTGATTTTCCCTTCCCAAATATCACACTCAGAGACACCCTGGCCATCGAGCTTCTGCAGACCATTGCTTATTTGGAAACTTCTTAGTCTGCTCAGAATCACAAATGTTTTGCTAAAGATGCCAAACTTGCCCCCAGTAGAGAAATATTTTGCCATCATTGCCATATACATGCCTCCCTGAGAAAAATACTAGTGAAAGGAAGAGAAATTCAAGAAAAAATTATCACTTGCAGTTATCAATGTTATGCCACCATATTATAGTACCAGGAGATGTGGACTTGGCAGACATGCTAGATTATTAAAGTAATTTTTGGGCCACATAGAAATAGAAAATTGACCAGCTTTGTTTTGTTTCTTTCTAATAAGTTTTAAGTTACCTTTAAGTGGAAGAAAAATATGGCTAAAAGGTAAGTGTAGTGGCATGCCATTGGGTTTCACTGTTTGACACTGAGGATCTGAAGGCCCCACATTGTAGCAGCTCTCCATTGTATGTGGTAGACAGGCCAGAATGTGATATATACTATCCAGAGTGTTTTATCAGTATAAATAGTCACCAACCAGGTGTTCTTCAACCAACTCGTGGGTAGTGAGTTCTCTGGAGCAGCCTTCAATCAGAACAAATATCAAACACTGACCTCAGAAACTATTTCTTTAAAAGAGCCACAATTTGATTGGATTAGTTTGTAGAGCAATTTGGGGCCCAGGGTATTTGGCAAATAATAGTGTATCAGCTGGCAATTAGTGTAATTTTAAATTAAATGTATTGGGGTAACTGGTTAATACTATCATATGCATTTCAGGTGTATAATTTTATAATACAACACCAGTATACTCCAGTGTATGCTCACCATCCAAAGTCTAGTCTCCTCCTGTCACCATATACTTGATTCCCTTACCTTCTTCATTCTACCCGCCCCCCAGCACCCCCCTCTGGTAACCACCATACTGTTGTCTGTGTCTATGAGTGAGTTTGTTCTTTTTGTTTTATGTTCAACATATGAATGTTTTGTATTCCTCATATGGTTCCTGTCCTTTTTCCATCGACTTACTTCATGTAGCATGATGCTCTAAAGATCTATCCATGTTGTCGCAAATGACAATATTTAATAATTTTTAATGGGTGCATAGTATTTATAAATATAATCTGTCTCACTTTTTCTTTATCCAGTCATCCATCAAAGGATGCTTAGGTTGTTTCCATGTCTTGGCTATTGTAAATAAGTCTGCAGTGAACAAGGGGGTACAGATATCTTTACAAATATGCGTCTTCATATTTTGGGAGGAGATAACCAGAAGAGGGTTTGCTGGGTCATAGGGTGGTAGCTCTAGTCTTGATTTTTTGAGGAACCGCTGTACTGTCTTCCATTGCGGTTGTACCAATTTACATTTCCACCATCAGCGTTCTAGGGCTCCTTTTTCTCCATCCTCACCAACACTTGTTATTTCTTGTCTTACTGATAATAACCATTCTAAAAGGTGTGTGGTGGTGTCTCCTGGTGGTTTTGATTTGCATTTCCCTTATAACTAGTGATGTTTAACAGCTCAGTGTGGTCATGTACAGAAAGGAAGACGGCCCTACAAATACCACTATTATTCCAAGATGACTGGATATATATATTCATACCTGCTGCTCACTGAGAAGCAGCATCAGAAGCTTAAAACTGTGACAGACAAAGGGGAATAGGATGGCTGGCTAAAACAATGCAGCCACCCACTAAACAAGTAAACATGAAACGAGCAATAACAAGTCTGATTTGGGGCAGTGGACATGAAGAGAGTAACCAGAATTGCTGCAGTATATAATGGAAGGTATGAAGACAGTGTTGCATCGTATAGAGAATATTAACAAAAAAGCTAGAATTATTAAAAAGAACCAAATAGCCCTAGCAGAGTAGCTCAGTTGGTTAGAGCATTGTCCTGAGACACCAAAGTTGTGGGTTTGATCCCGGGCCGAGCACATACAAGAATCAAACAACGAGTGCATAGATAACTGGAACAACGAATTGATGTTTCCCTTTCTCCCTTGCTCTTGCTCTAAAAAAAATAATAAATAAAAAATTTTAAGAAAAGGACCAAATGAAAATTCTGGACTGTAAAGTACAATAACTGAAATTAAAAATTTACTACAAAGGCTCCACAAAAGGTTTGAACTGGCAAAGGAAAGAGTTAGTGCACTTGAAGATAGGCCAATAGAGATTATATAAGCTGAATACAGAGAGGAAAACAGATGAAGAAAGAGAAACATGAGGCACCATTAAGCACCCCAACATACACACAATGGGCGTTCTAAAAGGAGAGAAGAGTGAAAAAGGAGAAAAATAAATATCCAAAGAAACCATGGGTGAAAACTTCCCCAATTTTTTGAAAACTAATACTTTACACACCCAAGAAGCTTGGTGAATTGAGAGTAGCATAAATTCAAAGATATACACAAAAGATACATCATAATTTTAAAAATGCTAAGAGTCAAAAAACAAGGAGAAACTCTTGAAAGCAACAAGAGAAAAATGACTTATCCCTAACAAGGGCCCCACAATAAAATTAACAGCAGAAACCATGGACTCCAGAGATCAATGGAATAACATATTCAAAGCCATTTTTCAAAAATGAATGCAAAATAAAAGCTTGTAAAGGTGAACAAAAAACTAAAGTTCTGCAGTCCAAAGCCAGATGATTATTTGCACCCACAGGAAAAATGAAGGATACGCACAAATGTAATTAGGTAATTAAAAAAGACAATATAAACACATTGTCTTCACTTAACTGATTTAAAAAGTATAAAATAATAAGATATATAATATATTGTTGGGTCTATAATATATAAGAAGATAATATGTATAATAATCATACCAAGGGGATAGAACTATATAGGTAGAATGTTTCTGCATATTACTGGAATAAAGCTAATATAAATCTGAAGCTAATTGATTCTCATAATTTAAGATGTATGTGGTAAACCCCAAAGCAATCCCTAAAATAAGCTCATAAAAGTATTCTTAATGAAACTAATACAAAATAATATTGACTGTAAATTGTTAATTGAAAAATAAAATTTTAAAGAGTATACTAAAAAATCATTAAATTAAATGTTGCATTAGGAAATATTCACTTATGCCAAAGAAGCAGTAATGGAGACATAGAGAAACAAAAAAGAAATTAGAAAACAAAACTAAAAGGACAGACATAATTCCAACTGTATCAGTAATAACATGCTGTCCAGAAAGTATCCAGCCTGTCCTGTACTATGAAACATAGAGATGTGTATGGAAGAAGATGCAAGACACAAGAAACATTGTACACAGGACAATGATGTCTCAGTCCCCTTCAAAGTAGGCACCTTGGGACCTCACACAGTCCTCCAGTGTCTCTTCCACTGTTCAAAACACTCTGCAAAGTCTTTTGTTGAAATCACCATCAGCTGCACTGTCGCATTTTCCTGAATCTCATCAATGGTCTGAAATTTCTTTCCTCTCAAAGGTGATTTTAGTTTTGGGAAAAGCCAGAAATCTCAGGGTGCCAAATCTGGACCGTGGAAGGGCAGAGTCACCTGGGTGATTTGATGTTTTGCAAAAAAACTGCATGAGATGCGATGCTTGAGAAGGCGCAGTGTTGTGATGAAGCTGCCAATCACCAGTTGCCCATAGCTGTCGCTGTTTTTGTCATATTGTATCTCTCAACTGATGAAGAACATTGAAGTAGTACTCCTTATTAATTGTTTGGCTTGGAGGGATAGATTTGTGATGGACACCACCTTCCCAATTTAAAAAAAAACACAGTTAACATGGTCTTGGATCTTGCTGCAACTTTGCTGCACCATTTTTGGGCATGGAGAACCAGGTGACTTCCATTGAGCCAACAGGGCCTTTGTTTCTGGGTCATAGCTGTAGACCCACAGTTCATCTCCGATGAGGAAATCTGGTTCATTGGTAATGGTTTGAATCAAGTCATTGGCAGCTACAGCACTATGATCCTTCTGCTCTGGTAGCAGAAGCTACAGAACAGATTTTACCACGACACACAACACACTTCATGGCAAGATCCTACATCAACATTTTGGGCACAGTAGTTTTTGGAATCCCCAGATCAGCTTCTAGTTCTCGCACTGTCAGTCCCAGATCTTTGTTGACTCGAGCCTTTACACGTTCAACATTCTCAGGTGTTCTCCTTGTTGCAGGCCTTCCAGAATGTGGATCACTTTCAACAGATTCTCAACCATCTTTTGAAGCATTTTTGTGCCACACTTTAATTTCCACTGCACTCATTACATCCAAATAGTTTCCATGGATGAATGTTCAAGTTTAATGCAAAATTTGATATATATTATTGCTCTAGTCTCTGTCATTTTGAATGCGACAGCCACATAGAACAATGTTCACTCAGTGGCGTTTGCCACCTCCACTGACTAGTACAATGAAGTCATCATTGTTCATGCATGTGCATTCCAGTCTATTCTCCTTGGCTGCCAGGTTACATCAGTGTTGCACAAACTATTCTCATAATATTAACAATGGCTGGACTTTTTCCAGACATACACCGTATATAGAAGGATTAAACAATTAAATCAAATGACAAAGGTTGTCACAATAAAAAATCATGATCCAACTATATGCAGTCTGATCTGCCTGGTGTTAAATTCCTCCCATTGGTGTGCCAACAGCAATCAAGGCTCAACTATAAGAGAAGGGTGTACATAGCCCGCACAGGGGTGTGCACTTCCAGTGCCCAGTGTGGGTGATCAGGGAGGCTGTGCCACTGGGCCCTGCAGAACACCTACTACATTAGGCCATTCTACCAAGCCTAAGAGACATAGCAGCTGTACCTAAGACATAGAAACAAACAGATAGAGGCAGCAAAATGAGGAGACATAGGAACATGTCCCAAATGAAAGAACAGAACAAAATGCCAGAAAAAAATAAACAAAATGTACACAAGCAATCTACCAGATGCAGAGTACAAAACACTGTTTACAAGGATGCTAAGTGAACTTCGAATTCTAACAGCATAAAATAGGATTAGTCAGAAATGAAGGATACACTTACTGAAATGAGGAATAATTTATAGGGAATCAATAGTAAAGTAGATAATCACTGAGAATAAAGTCAGCAATTTGGAATATAAGGAAGAAAAAAATACCCAATCAAAAGAGCAAAAAGTAAAAATCCAAAAACCTGAAGATAGTGTAGGGATTCTGTGGGACAACTTCAAGTATACCAATATTCACATCATGGGGGTGTTGGAAGGAGAAGAGAGAGAGCACATGAAATTAAAAAACTATTTGAGAAAATAATGACAGAAAACTTCCCTAACTTGGAGAAGGAAATAGCCACACAAGTCTAGGAAGTGCAGAGAGTCCCAAAGAAGATGAACCCAGAGAGGCCCACACCAAGACACATGATAATTAAATTGTAAAAGTTTAGCCCTGGCTGGTGTGACTCACTGGATTGAGTGCTGCCCTGTGAACCAAAGGGTTGCTGGTTCGATTCCCAATCAGGGCACATGCCTGGGTTGCAGGCCAGGTCCCTGGTTGGGTGCACGTGAGAGACAACCACATATTGATGTTTCTCTCCCTCTTTCTCCCTCCCTTCCCCTCTCTAAAAATAAGTTTTAAAAAATTGTAAAAGTTTAAAGGCAAAGAATCTTAAAAGCAGCAAGAGAAAAGCATCTAGCTACCTGCAAGGGAGCTCCCATATGGCTGTCAGCTCACTTCTCAACAGAAACTCCACAGGCCAGAACGGATTGGCAAAAAATATTTAAAGTGATGAAAAACAAGGATGTACTACCAGTATTACTGTACAGCAAAGCTAGCATTTACGATGAAAGGACAGATAAAGAGCTTCCCAGACAAGTAAAAGCTAAAGGAGTTCATCACCACCAAACCAGTATTATATGAAATGTTAAGGGTTTCTTTAAAAAGAAGAAAAACAAAAGATAAAATATAAAATATATGAACAATAAAATGGCAGTACATACTTATCTATCAACAATTGAATCTGAATCACAAAATAAATGAACCAAGCAGACCAGAAACAGAGTCATACAGAGAACATTTTGACAGTTGCCAGATGGGAAGGGGATAGGGGGATGGGTAAGAAAGGTGACGGGATTGAGAAGTACAAATTGGTTGTTACAGAACAGTCATGGGGATGTGGAGTACAGCATAGGGAATATAGTCAATAATATTCTAATAATATGTGTGTCAGATGGGTGCAAGATTTATCAAGATGATCACTTATTTAGGTAGTGTCTAATCATTAGGGTGTATGTCAACTGTAATTAAAAATTTTTTGATTCAAAATTAAAAAAAAAAAACTGCATAGCTGTTATTCTGCATTTAGATCTTGCTCCTCAGCATGTGTGGTCGGTTTGGCTCAAATGCACTCTTATACAAATTCAAAAGCCAAAAAGGAAGGAAGGAAGGAAAAGCCAGAAGTTGAGTGTAATGTGGGATTTGTGTAGTTTGCAGAGCTAGGAGAGCCATGGAGTATAGCACACAGAGCACTCGGCCTGTTTCTTCGTCTCTAAAGTTAGAGATTTGGCTTTGAAAGGCAGCATTTATAGAGATTGAAGGCAAAGGTTTTGGACCTGACTTGCCTCATATTCTGTAAAATGAGGATAATAATTATATACCTACCTAATGCAGTTGCTGTGAGGAATATGTATGTACACATGTATCTTAGCACAGTATCTGGTACACAGTAAACTTACTGTTATAAAAATGAAGTTCTTTTCAGATCTGATGATCTATTGTGTTACATAGTCAACTTCTGTCAGCCTGACACTCCAAGGTGAAGGTAAGGACTGGAGATACAGGCTAATCATTTCTTGTCTAGACGTTATTGTACAGATGGTATGTGATGCCAGAGGAGAAAATGGGAAGAATTATGGATCGCAAGGACGGAATGTCGAGGAAAGTTATATTGGAGAACAAGAGGCAGGAGGACATGGGAGGGGCTGGTGAAGGAATGTTCGGAGAAGAGAAGGAACACTAGGAGGGGCGGTCCTGACAGCCAGCCCGAAGACAGCCCGCGAGGACAGCCTTTTAGAGCAGAAGGCACTGAGCTACTTCTGAAGGGTTATGGGACATACCTGATCGACAGGGAGAAGCTCCACATGAGAGCAGAGGAAATTAATGCAGTGTGTAGTTCTGTGAGGATTTTAGAGGAAGGAAGATAATTTCTTTCTTTGAATTGGAATAAAAGAGGGGAAGGCTATATGTTGATACAGTCAAGTTTTGAGTGTGAAAGGTTGGAAATCAGAGAAGCTCATGTTGGATAGCTTCAATTTTTTGTTTCATTAACATAGGAAGCAAGGTCATCTGGAGAGAGGAAAGTAGGGAATAACAGTGAAGCGGGCTTCTAAGTGGCTTTACGCATTTACTCTCATTCTGCTCTTTGAAGTAGAAAATTATCCGTGTCAATTATAATAGGTAATATTTACTGAGCCTTTAATATCTGCCAGATATCTTGCTAAGAGCTTATTTCAAACTTAAGACATCCCTAACAGACTAACGGTATTAGTATCACATCTATATGCTACAGAAGGCAATCATGAGACAGAGGAAGGACTGGAAATTGCTCAAGGCTTCCCCGATCGTAAGAGCTGGAGCCAGGACTTGATATAAAGTAGGTAACTAGTTGCAAGTGTAGGCAGTGTGCTACACAAGGGGCAAGGTTTTCGCTAACACCACGAGGGTCTCTGGCCCCATGAGTGGAGTTTGATAGTAGTCCTTGCTACAAGTGCGGGGGGGGGGGGGAGGTACTAGACCTGTTGTTGGTACATGGAAAGTAAGATTTTCTTTCTTTGCTTTTATATTTTGAACCAGGTGACAACTAAAGCCAAACAACTGAAAGATTCAGTGACCTGCTCGCCAGGTGAGTTAGCACCACTAACCCCAGGAATTTAAAGCAGTTTCTTCAAAATAAATCCCTTTTTATAACAACTTCTTTAAATACGATGGTGTAATAGCTTTGCCCAAGGAACTGTACAGTTAAACCTCTGAAAGGCATCAAATTACACCTCTCGTAATGTACAATTAAACCTCTCAAAGGCACCAACAAGCCAACCTAGCTCTAAACATTTAGTGGGTGCTAAGATGTATGTAATAAGTTTAAAGAACTATAAAAAATGTTATTCTTCTCTAGTGTTGGTGGGGCGGGGGCGCGGGAGAAAGCCAGTCCACGCACCACACAAATGCACGCTGTGCGGTTTTCCTCCTCCCCCCCCCCCCGTCCCCCCCGGCGTCACCACACGCTGTCCTGCAGAAGAGACAAGAAGCAGCCTTCCCAAGAATCTGTGTTTCCCCAAATCTGTTTCCTCTAAGACTAACTGGAATTTTGTTAGAGTCCCCATACTGTTTGCCTGGAACCAGGAGGTAATAAAATGCTTCCCAAACCTTCCAACTTAACCTAAATACAGGCCCCAGACCCAGAGACCTCCAGAGGTCATCCCCAGGAGGGGTTTTGCAGGCTTTAGGAGAGAGGGCGTTGCCAGATCCACTTTCTACCAATAAAATTACGTGTCTGGGCATGGCGGCAGAAATAGGCAGTGAGATGCTGTGTGGAAGAAGCCGACCTCCCAGACATTCTGCAAAAATGTATTCTGAAAAGGCATGAGGAGGAGCGAAGTGGGCAGACAGACACGGCCCTTACTAGAGCACTGGTGGAGGGGTGGAGGGGTGACGAGACCAGAACTGCGTATTCAGTATTTAAGGGTGTCTCTGAGATGACAGCCACGGCTGGGGGTCAGCGCTGGCCTGCCCATTCGCTGTCCACAGTGAAGCGAATGGGCAGGAGTCACAGCGGCAGCAGAAGCAGCTCTGGGCAGGGAGCAGACCCCACAGCGTGGTGAGTGGCGTCAGGTCTGACGGACTCTGTTTAGTTATGCTCATGGATCATTCACAACTCTGGATTGTGAAGAACAAACTTCCTTACCTAAAAAGGAGCAGGTTATTTCTTCTCAGAGAGATCTTTGCATTCTTTCGTCACAACTGGTTCTGTATACACCACAGCTCCTCAGAGTGTGGGAAGGCAAAGACTTGGGACCAGGCAGAACTGGGTTCAGATCCCACTCACCTCTGCTGCTTTCCGAGACTTATTTTCCTCATCAGTAAAATTAGGATAATGATACTCTATCCTAGAGTAATGTGAAAATTAAGTAAAATCATACATGCAAAATGCGTAGGACACTGTCTGCTAGGTGGGAGGCAGCTGTTGTCACTCTTGTCACCTGACTTGACCCAGCCCTTTCATCTGTGTGATGTGCCCTTTCTCACAGGAATGGTTCGACTCTCTGAACTGAAGTCAACAGCTCAGAATTCCAGGCCCATCAAGACCACCATGGCCTTGCCCGATGACATCATCACCCAGCGTGAAGCCGGTGCACAGGCCATGGGGGATGGGGAGAGGGAGGACAGCGATGAACAAGAGGAGGAAGAGGAACAGGAGGCTATGGCCCTGGAAAGCCAGCCGAGGAGACGGAGGCCGGCCCGGCTGCCCGAGGTGGCGGCGAAAGCAGAACCAGTGGAGAAGCTCCGTGGGAAGAGGCAGAAGGACTTTGATATATCGGAACAAAATGCATCAAGTGATGAGGAGAGCCAGAAGAAAGAGAGAAGTCGTGCTACAGAGGAACCGTGGAGTCAGAACCAACAGAAACTTCTGGAATTAGCATTACAGCAATACCCAAAAGGATCCTCTGACCGCTGGGACAAAATAGCCAAATGTGTCCCGTCTAAGAGTAAGGTGGGTGAGGCGGGGAGAGTACGAGGCCTCTGCACTGGTTTTAGATTCCACTGAAGTGGCTGCAGCCAGTTTTTTTGCCTTATTCATATCCTCTCTCCAAATATTTCACACGAGCTCTTGTTTGCCAGTCATCATCTGGCGTATTTCCCCCGAAAGCATGGGAAATCTGTGTGCTCGATTGACTGTGTGTATAAATGAGGTCAGCAGTCTAAGCTGGGTCATTATACAGACCAGGTAGTTTTTCTCACAGAAAAATTCTATCCATAGAATATAAACTCCACCCTCAACCACCCTGCCAGCCTCTGGAGCATTCACTGTGCTCAGGCAGCAGTTTGAGAGAAGCCTAGGTGGCCTGGCAGTGTCCTGGTCACTATGCAGTCCCTCTTACCCCAGTAAGGAGAAGGTTTCTCAAAGTCACAAGCCCCGTCGGGCACAGGGATGTGTGTGGCCCATGGTGCGTGTGATCACCGGCTCTGCAGCAGGACTCTGGACTCGGCCCCAACACAGGGTAGACCAGAGACCCCGAGGCATGTTTGTATGTGGGGTCTATGTGAGAATAACATTTAGCATTCAGCTTACCCTCTACAGCCTTGACTTTTTATAACAGACGTTTTCCCCTGTTTATAGCTCTTAGTACCTGCTTAAATAGATCTATAGATAGTTCTCAAATAAAAACTCAAGACAGGCGGGAAGATGGGCATCCCTGTGACAAGACAGCCCCTCCCCTGGCCTTTGCCTTTGGCCCGGCCAGTGTGGAGCTACCGCACTGCACAGTGGGGTCTTTCCAACTTGTCCCTTTCCTGACACGCAGTCTCCAGGGCCTCTTTCCCCATAGCTGTGCCCTTCTCCGAGGCTCCAGGAACACTGAGAAATCAAACGAACCAATCTCGTCTGCCTTCTGTGCCTATCACTCAGTAGCCTCTGGGCACATTGATGTTCATTTACATTCTTATTTTTTTTAATTGAAATTCGATGTTGGACAGCCTAGCTTGTGGCCATGAATGTCCCCAAGTGTACAGGTCTAGTTATCTATTACCCACTTTAAAATGAGGAAGTCAAGAATTCCTGGGGAGAAAAATAAAACCATTAGCAGTTGATCTATTTGAGAAACACAGATTCCCCTGCCTCTCCAACTGGTTTGCCAGAAGTCATTATTTTCCCTGAATTTCTCTAGCATCTGTCAGGACACAGCCATTTGCATATGTGATGAATCGACATTGGTTTGAAAGGAAGTGGAACCGGATTCCTTAGAACACTCAGAAACCCATTGCCTTGGGGTTTGGAAAACTTCCTGTTTCAACCAGAAAGGAGCAGCTCTTTTACTGTCCTGCAAAAGTTCCCTTTAAGCCTTGGCATTAGAACCAGGTCCAAGGAAGGTTGCCTGGGGGCTCACTGCCGTGGAGTGGCTCCCTGCAAGTGGCCTGAGAGCCACTGGAAATTCTGGGCCAAAACCAGGAGGCTTTGCCTGAAGTGTGAGTGAACTGGGCTCAGTGGCAGGCCCGCTGCTCAGGGGGCTCAGGGCCCATGCTGTCTTCCAGGTGAGATGCTTGGGCTGGCCACACTCAATGTCATGTGCTAGGCGGGACCATGGGAAGCAAAGTATCGAGAAAAGATTGATGGTTTTAAAGGCCCTAGGCAAGGCATCTTTGGGGATGCAGATAAGGGGCATATATGATACTCTCATTACTTACTCTAAGCAGCTAAAATCCTAGGAAGAAAATGAATATGCATTCTGTCCCAGGCAGCTGATAAAGACTTCTCCATGGAGCAGAAATCAGCTTGCACTAGACTGTAAGTTAGTGAAGGCTGACAGTGCCATTGGGGAGAGTATTTTTCGAACAAAAACAGAAATGGATTCTTGAAAGTACCTTATTGTAAATATGGGAGTCATGAGACCCCTCCCCAGCAGCCCCATCTCCCCTTCAGTCATGAGGCCCCACCCCAGCAGGTGACAGCTGCAGGAAGCTAGGATCTGAAGCTTGTAGTTCTGTACCTGACAGGCAGGAAGAGTGAGGTGGGGCTGGGATGAGCAGGAAGACGGCCAGCATACTCCCTGTCAGCGTCCTGTGGGCTGGCGGACGGCCCCAGGAAGGTCCCAGCAGCCCTTTGCAAGAGGCAAACCCAAAAGAGAATAGCACAGGTACCTGGCCTCAATTTTTTTTTCTCTGAAGTGACATGTTGTGATGAAATAGTAAAAGGTTAAAGTTGATCATTATAGTTAGCAAATTTAATGTCATGGTCATGGTGACAGAAAGCCTCATAGACAGCTGCCAGTAGCCCCTCACCCCAGCAGTTAACACCACACCTTGGGCTCAAAGCTCAGCTCGCCTCCTTGAACCTGTCAGCCTCGTCTCTGACCAGCTGGGTTCACACAGGAAACTCTAGGCAGGTTCCGTACAAAGTGAATGGACATGAGATGGCCTAGTTATGTCTCTGGGCACAGCCACCAAGCAGTCCCCGTAGGCTTACTCCAAGAAGGTCATTCTGGTCTGTGGAAGTAATTGTTTTCACCTTTTTTTTTTTTATCTTCCTACAGGAAGACTGTATCGCTAGATACAAGTTGTTGGTTGAACTGGTCCAAAAGAAAAGGCAAGCTCAAAGTTGAATATTCTGGAAGATGACATTCACCTTCATTTTCCAAAATGATTATTTTAAAACTCTTATGCAGAAATTTGCATTTTGTACCTCAGTATTTCTATACGTCATGTGCCTTAGTAAAAAATTTTAAAAATCAAAAATAAATGTTGTGCTCTAATGTTTGAACAAATACTGAGTTAAAGGAGAAAAAAGGACTTGGGTATTTTACAGGTTATTGTCTCATTACTACAAAGTATCTAGGTTTACTTTCATGGGGAACAAACTAATAGTGCTTTCTTTCTCTCTATTTTTTGTTATTTTTTAAATTCTCACCCAAGGGCTTTTTTCATTGCCTTTTGGAAAGAGAGGAAGGGAGAAAGAAAAACACTGATGTGAGCCCTGGCTGGTGTAGCTCAGTGGATTGGGCACTGGCCTGCAGACCGAAACGGTTCTCTCCCCAGTCAGGCACGTGCCTGGGCTGCGGGCCAGGCCCCTAGTTGGGGGCGAGTGAGAAGCAACCGATCTATGTTTCTCTCACACATTAATGTTTCTCTCCCACTCTTTCTCCCTCCTTCCCCCTCTGAAAAAAATAAATAAAATTTGAAAAAAGAAGAAGCAAACAAACGTCAGCATGACAGGGAGCATTGATTGGTTGCCCCCTGTACAATGGGACACGTGCCCTGACCGGGAATTGAACACTCAGCCTTTTCAGCTGCGGGACAGTGCTCCAACCAGCTGAGCCGTGCCAGTTAGGGCTGAATAGTGCTTTCTAACAGTCAGTCAAATACACGATTTTGAAGGAACATATGAGTAAACTAATGTGTAAGAATTAAAAAATGTGTTTCTTTGACCAAAGAACATACAACTAATGAGTTTACTGGTAGCAGAGTTCAGATGCCAGGGGAGAAAACTCCAGCTTGGTATTGAGCAAGCTGGCTAAAAACAGCGTGAGGCTTTCTTAGGCATATACATCTGGGGGAAAAATAGGGTTAAATGAACGACCTCTAGTCTGGGTTGGATAGAAATCTGTCCTCAAGATAGAATTTCCAAAGATCATGCAAGAAAGATTTTTAGGAACTTACGAAACTGGGTCCTACTTTTCAATCCTTGAGTTAAAAAAATCACCCCTCTGTGCTGCTGTCTTTGATTGAGCTCTTCCTTATTGTGTGGGTTTGAAACGGTCTCCATCACCATCCAGCGGAGTGTCACTGTTTACATCTTCTGTCATTTGCTCAAGGGTGGGAAATGGTTTGCTGCCTAAATTCAGGTCACCAGCATACCCGTAAAGGAAGTGATTTGATATAACATCTGCAAAGATGTCATATTTCTCGAAGTTGAACTCAGCTTCCCGGAGGAAAGTTTGGCTGTGGTGTCCTAACTGCACTGCTGGCCCTGGGACCTTTCACTGATGGGACATGCGCTACCAGATGAGCCCGAACTCCCTTCCCGAGACACCACCTCCGGTGCAGCTCCCTGCGTGGGACATCGTGGGGAACGTGCCACCTCAGAGGCCTCCCAGACCACAGTGGTGTTAGCGCAGTTTTCATGAACTGAGTCACTGGGCAGCAGCCCTGTTCAGCCTCATTCCAGTCGGGACAAAGAGCCTGCCTGGCCCGCAGGTCAGCACTGTCCCCCAAGTCAGCGGCCAGGCTGGTGGGAGGGGCAGGAGGGGAGGGCATGGACAGAGTCGTAGCCTTTGACCCAGCTGTGCTCACACCCTCTTCCTAATAACAAACCAGAGCTAAGCCGGTCACAGGGATGTCACCAGAGCCAACAGCTTCACCCCCTAGAACTTTCTTCTGGAACCAGTGGGGCTTTGAGGTCACTGTGCACCCACTGCAGCCACGGCCCTCCTTTCCATTCCGGGGAGTCGGGAAGACCTGGTGCACGGAGGCAATGAGGGGGAGAAGCAGGTGGTTCTGGCTGCGCCGGGCCCCTGGTCCCTCCTGTCTCCCAAGTCTGGCATCAGGCCTGTTTGTCATTGTTTGTGTCCAGCTTGTGACATTCTGTGAGCATCCTTCCATTAGTCACCCTTTTTACTTACTTTTGTTTCTGTCACACACACCCCAAAACCCAGCACAAGTTTTTGAGCTTGCAGTCTGGGGAGAGCCCACAAGAGCCCAAAGATGCTTTGTACGGTACAGTGTAGGATGAAATCCCCTGGCTCACTCACCAACTCATCTTTTCTAGACTCTAAGAAAATGAGGCTCTGGCCTGGTTTCCTTCTAATCATCGCCCCTACCCGCTGGTGCCTTTCAAAGAAATCTGAAGGGCTCGTTCTGCATGGCTCCCTCTCCAGGGACCTCGGAGCTGCTGTGTGTTGTGGAAGTAGAACCGAGCGTAGTGGGCAGGGCTGCCTGAGTGTGGCTGCGCACAGGAGACCCACGGGGCTCGGTGTGAGCAAGGTCATGGCCAAGAAAGCAAAGAAGCCTCCAGCAGGGGTGCACCACTCAGCTCGTATGGGGACCCTCACAGCACCCCTTCCCCAGGTCCTCCCCAGAGACGTGCTTGCTCAACCTGTCCCTTTGACATCCCACCTTGTGACCCTGTGTGTTAGCCCCTCCAAGGCTGATCTGTGGGACATGAGGTGCTGTGTACCACCTCTTTGTCCCAGTTGCCCCACTAGAAAAATAGGGACTGCCAGTAGCATTCTCTTACCCTGCGAGCTGGGACTCCCCACCTGGGCATCCAGGTCACTGCGTAGACTCCTGTGGGGAGAGGGAAAGGGCCTGGGAGCCCTGCCGAGGGTATATGCCAAGTGTCCATTTTGGGTGTGTAGTTCTGGGAGAGGGAACACATCTTTCACTAGGTGCCCCAAAAGTCTCACCCAAAGAGGTAAACAGCCTCTGCTGTGGTGTTTCCTCTGGTGTGCCCTGTGCATGGAGGGCCAGGGTGGTACCAGAGAAACCTCACCTTGGCCTCGGATGTAAAGAGGACCAGGCCCCAGCTCTACTGCTCATTTCCTGTCCGTCAAATGCAGACACATGGGTCTTAGCTGCCTCAGGAAAAGGCCTTCACTTCAGAGCTGCCTGGCCTTGTGTCCTCTTCCTCAGGTAAGGCCGAAGGAAAGGGCAGTCTTAGAGTCAAAAGCCCCACAACCGAATCCTGGATCATCTAGTGAGCAAGACGGGGCACCGGCCACAGGTGTCTGGATTGCTTGGGGTTGGTGAGGAGGCTGGACGTTGAGGATGGGGCACTAGGAGGAAAGAAGCTCCCTCCCTGCATGTGGAGGCGCTAGCCTGGCTGTAGGCACGCCCCCCAAACCCCGTCCCCCACCAGCTGCCTCAGCCACAGGCACACACAGGCCAGGGGCCCAAGGGAGCTGTCATTCTGGAGAACCTGGTCTTTTGTCCTGCAGTGACTTAGATTAACTTTCTCCACTGGGGCAGAACCTTACATCAAACAGGTCCTTAAACTATTTATAGCACCATTTTTAAAGCCCATTCACACCTCCTGTTTTTTAACCTCAGAAAACCCCTGGCTGGTTGAACAGGCTCTGCTCCTTAGGCAGAGCCTGGTTGGGGTGTTAGGCTGTTTGGAGAGCTGCCTTCTTTCCCAGCACTGCCTGTGCCTCAGGTGCTCTGCTAGAGGGGCGGAGGTGAGGTAGTTATCCATGGACCTTACTGCTTTGAGTTCTAGCAGAGCACGTAGTTCTGTAAAGTTTGCTCTGGGAGCTAAGGAGCAGCCCTCCACCCTCACTCCTCCGAGGAGCCAGGGGCCTGGCCCCACCCCGCCCACTGGGGTCTTCGGTCTCACTGGAGTATCGCTGCAGTGGGCTCACTCTTCCACTGGCGTGTTTTCGAATTCCCTTCTCACTTTTAGAATAAAGTCATATGAAGCTTTTCACTAAAAATGCCTTGGGATTTGGGTATCTTAAAAACCCCTCCTGCCACAGGGCTTTCTTTTTCTTGATAAGTGCCGTCCCACCCCAAAGCAAGCCCACTGACCCCTTCGGAAGGGGAGAACTAATCCCTTTAACATACCAACTGTCCCCTACTTACATCTATGGGGTATTTGTAGATGTTTATTTTAGCAGTTATGTTTTTTTCCTAAAATTTAAATGGTGCAGTTTAAATTGTGATGTCCTGTGCGTGTGGGGTCATCATCCACCCCAAGGAGCCCAGGACAGCCCGGCCTCATGATGCCTGGCCCGGAAAACGGGTGCTCTGTCCCCCAAGAGGATGGGCAGCTAAGAGAGTCAGCACCCTCTCTGTTTGCTTTTGATTCACAAAAAAACCCAAGGAGGGAAGGGTCTGTGCTGATGCTGACCCGCAGCTCCTCTTGAGGCAGCCGCACCATCCAAGGGAAATTGGGGCACAGAGACACACCCCTGCCCCTGAGTCAGGGCCCTTCATGATCAGTGTTTCATGCAACTGGCTACTCCTGCCACCTGTGTTCACAGGCCTCCCACACCCCAACCCAAGACCACCCATGTGGCCTCAGCCCTCCTCCAGAGCAAGACGGAAGACCATGTCTGGCTGTGAGGAGAGGCAGGGCTTTGGGAGGGGCCTGGGCTAGTTGGAGTTCTTCATTTGGTACAAGCAGACTTTGATAGTTCACCTAAATTTTAAAGTCTTCTTCCCCCAAAAGGTGCTATAACAAAGCCAGCTTCCAAACAATGGGCTGAGAACTGAGTGGCACTAAGGGCCAAGGTCTCCCGGTGTGACCTCACTTGGCATTTGCAGACGTGGGTGTGTTCTGGGGTCGGGCCAGGCCCGAGAGAGTAAAGCAAGTCACCTCTGAGCACCCACTGGCTCTGCAGGTCCCTTGGCTTCCCAAGAGGTGCAGGAAAGCCCTGCACACTGTAGAGGCAGTGGTGGCAGGAGCTAGCCTGAGTCGTGACTCAAACCCGGGAAGCGGGTCTCCTACCCATTTGTAGCAATAAGCCGCCTCACTCCCCTGCTGGAACCACGTGTCCGCTCCACTTGTGGCCGCCTGGAAGCCACCCACTGTCTTGGCAGAAGTCCCAGCCTCCTGTCTGAGTAGAGTGCTTGGCCTTCAGTCTTTGACTTTAGTCACTGGGGAACTAAATTAACACACTGTAAAACTGAGTGGCTACAGTTCTTTTCTTCTGGTCTGGAGGAAAAAAGAATGGATTCATGTAGGACAGAAAAAGGGACACCATGTTAGCAATCTGATTCCTGGGGGAAACTACTGGTGTCTAAAGAGCAGTGTCTGTAAGAACGCTGGGCAACTGTTCCCAGTGCCGCCGGGCCCTCCAGTGTGGCAGGTCTGAGGGAGCAGAGAGGGACCCCCTTCCCTCCTCGGACCCCCAAGAGCCCGGCTACTGTCTGCGCTGGAAAGGCAGACCCACTGGGGTCCCTCAGGCCCAGCTCCCTCCCTCATGTTTGTGCTGTGCCCCGGCTGTTCACAAGGCTGTTCACAAAGTCTTCGGGAATGGACTGGAAATATACACCCACTTATTTTGCAGACAAGTCAACTATTTGCCTCTTGCCTTCACTGCCTGTAAGAGAAGCCCCAAGCCAGGAGCAGCAGCATCTCTGGACCAGTACCTCCTGGACTGTTATAGGAGTTAAACTCAGTTAAGCCCATCTTTGGCTAGAATGAGTTAAAAAAAAATCCTAGTTTTTACAAAATGAAACTGACCAAGAGCTAAGTGGCAATGAGGGAGTTTTTATATTATTTTATTTTGTATGCCCTAAGTTATAAAGGGAAAGGAAATGTCATGTTTTCTTCTCGGTCACTAGTCAAAGAAATATCTTGTAAATTTAAAATAAAACATCAAGTTGTTTATTCCAAATTATCTTGGTTCCAATTTGTTTCACAAAGGATGATGTTAATGCCAATAAACAGATATCTCTAAGTACTTGACCACAGCTCATCTCCCTTTTTATTTATTTACTATTTTATTTTTATATCTTATTTATTTATTTTTAGAGAGAGGGGAAGGGAGGGAGAAAGAGAGGGAAAGCAACATCAATGTGTGGTTGCCTCTTGTGCATCTCCTACTGGGGACCTGGCCTGCAACCCAGGCATGTGCCCTGACTGGGAATCGAACCAGCAACCCTTTCGTTTGCAGGCCGGCACTCAATCCACTGAGCCAAACCAGCCAGAGCTATTTTTTATTTGTTTGTTTGTTTGAAAGATTTAATTTATTTTTAGAGAGAGGGGAAAGAGAGGCTGAAAGAGGGGAGAGACACTGACATGAGGGAGAAACATCGATCGATTGTTTCTCATACATACTGACTGGGGACCAAACCTGCAACCCAGGCTTTACCAGCAGCTTTTCACTCTGTTGAATGATGCCCAACCAACGGCCATGCTGGTCAGGACTCGTCTCCCTTTTTGGAGGCTTGGCTTGAGAAATCCCTATTGGAAATCTCCTCTTTGGCTGAAATGGTATCTGTTAAGATGCAAAAATTCCATGTGGAAATTTTTGCCTGGTGCTGTCTCACCATCATCATAGGACAGGAGGAAATTGGCCAGCAATGAGACAGGAAGTCAGGGCCAGGCTATACTTATGACAATGCACCTGAGACTGGTTACCTCCAAATCCTCCATGTACCTTCCTCCCAACTGCTGGTGGCAAAGAAACCTGCTCCTGTTTCCTGAGACTGGCGTGAGGGCCTGGACCGGTGACCAGCTACCACAGAGCAAGGCCCAGGGCGAGGGCAGGGCCACAGCTGCTGCCGCCCGGGGTGTATCCCCGAGCCTTTGGTATCTCTTTCTTGGTCTTGGGTTGGACATGGATTGCCAAAGTCTGTCCTGATGGAGGCTTAAATGCAGGCCATAAATCAGAAGAAAGTAAAGTAACTCTTGAGAACCTGCGAAGTGGAAAGGTACAGAGCCAGTGTTTCGTGGGGTCATAGTCCTGCTGCTGTGAAGTTTCGGGCCAGCCAAGCTGCACTCAGTCCCACAGTAAAACCCAAGACTAAGCTTTTATGTCTGTGATTAAAATGTCCAAGTTTTACATTGGGATGAACAACAAGGCCACCTGACTCACAGCTGGGAGCACAGGCTCTCCGGCTACCACACCTGCTAGTTCTTGGAGCAGCCCATGGCCCCCAACAGGGATTCCTCTCTGAGGAATTCCTCCCTCAGCAGGGAGGCTTCAGCCAAGAGCCCAGGGAGGAGGAGTTTCCAAGACGGTAGAGGGGCCGGGAAGGGACAGGACAGCAGCCTGATGCCAAGTGGCTCTCCCAAGGACAGCGAGGCCATGTGGACTGTGGGCCCTTCGTTTTCTCAGTTCTGGCTGCACACTGGGCTCGCCAGGGAGCTCCAACAGCCCCTGAGTCTGAGCCCCATGCCAAGGCCCGATCTCTCAGCCCTAGGTAGAGAGAACCTGCACAGGATTCGAATCTTCAGACGATTCCAGGGTGCAGCCCAGGAGGAGAGCAGCTGCTTGAGTCCAAGAGTTTGCAAAGAAAACATGCACCTTATTGTTCAAAGAATCCTATGTATGTGAGCAGCTCCACTGCAGAAAACACCTGTCTACACTTGCTCTGGGAGGACACCAGGAGAACCAGAAAGACGGCGGCGGCAGGCACAGCCGCAGTGCCAGAAATGCAGTCTCCTAATTAGTCCGTCTGCTTGTTAAGTGAGCCAAGCAAAAAACACCAGATGCGTCAGAGTTTGAGAGAAACCAAATTAACTCGATCAGCAGAAACGTGAGTGTCGTGCTGTAATTTTAAACTCAGAAGGCACCAGCACAATGAGGATGCTGCGAGTTGGCTGCTGACATTCCCAAGATCGCTCCTGTTATTATTGGTTTCACGCAACTTCGCTGGGAAACAGGGACAGGTCCTCCTGTCCTCTGACCTCGGCCACTCATGCCACTATAACCTACTCCTTTTCACGTCACCAAATGCCCTTCTAGCCACTGGTCCAAGAGTCTTGGCAGTTGGCTCTTCAGTTTTGGTGTCACCTTCCAGCTTTGCACAGCCTCAGGCTCCTTGTAGAATAAAGTGGATGTCAGGAATGCAGGGAGCTTGCCTGGCTCCTCTTCAGGGTCCTGTGCCGATGCTTCCTTTCCCACCTGCTTCTGGAATGTCAGCGTCCCAAAGGGCTTGTCTGCAGCCTCTCCCCCCTCACCACCTTCCCCCCAATCTGCGACTTCCCCGACCCCCTGCATTTGCCTGACAAGGGTCAACTTTCTGGTCCCTCGGGGCTCTCACCACTAACCGCGGTGGTAGAATCTAAGCTTCCCTAACGTCCCAAAATTGCACACAGGCACGGGAATCTGCATCTCAGTCCCTCCCCCGGAAACTAGACTTTGGAGTCACTCCTAGAGAGCTGGGTGCAGACAATGCATTCACATCACTAGCCCAGAGCCAGTGACAGTCTGCTAGTTCCTTTCCCCTAAAAGCCTCACTTGGTGAAAACACCCCTTGCTTTTTCGGGCCACTCAGCAGTCACTGCCCCTAAAGGACCTGAACTTGCTTCTCTTCCCCAGTCTTCCACATAACCTGAGCTGAGTCCTTCTGACCAGTTCAGTTCCTGGTCCCAACCCCTTTGCCTTTCACGGCTTTTCTAGGCTGCTCTGCATGGGCAGGCCCTGGGTTGCTGCTCCTAACCCCACGGGAGAAGGGAGGTGAATGACAGACAACATTGACTACTGCCTGGAATGAATGCTGAGCCAAGAACAGCGCAAACTACAACCCTGACCAGCCAGGTCCGTTTCCAGTTGCCGTTGTGCCCAGGTAAGGCCCAGACCTTGGAGGACAGGACATGTTCGAGAACCACACGGCTGGGTTCGGGGAAGGCACGGTGAGGGGCAGAGTCATGACGGCAGGTAAAGCTGCCATGCTTGTGTGAGGATGAGCCACGTCCTCTATCGGCCACTCCACGGGGGACCTGGGGGTGGGGCGGAAGGAACACCTTTTCTGGAATTATCATTAAGTGCTTCCTACCTTACTCATCACCTCAGATATTGTTCACATTTGTACCAATTCACATTTTGGCAGCTCCGTGACTGCTTAGCCTCTCCAAGCCTCAACCTCCTAACTGTGAAATGAGGCAAACAAGTCACCCCTGGCAGGGCTGTGCAAAGACTGAATGAGATGAGGCACCTACCGCGTCTGACAGGGCACCTGGCTCCTTGAGGCCCTGGGGGTTAGCGGTGCAGCTTCCCAGGCAACCTGCCCCGAGTCTCCCCTCAGCGTACAGAGGACAGCCAGGCAGGTGGCGGGGAACAAGGGCTGACATGTGGTGGATGTCCTTACACACTAATGACCCACCCTGGGCTCGACATGGAAGAAACTACAAGTACCAGGCACTGTGAGCGAAACCTGAAAACTGAACTTAAGCCGCCTGAGGCTGCTCATGCTTTTTGAGGATTTCCAGTGAAGAAAGACCACACCACCGAAGAGGCCGTAATGCAGAAGAGTTACAGAGGCTGCTGTTTATGGACCCTGGTCTAGAAAACATGCATCTGTCTTTCTGGTCTCCCCCCACCCTCCCCCTTTTGCCCATCTGCCTTTTCCCTGAAAGTGTATGCTCTGTGCCTTGCTACTGGCCTTCACACTGCCCTCTGCCTTTCATTGCCATGGACAGCAGGAACCCACTCCACAGATGCCATCCACGACTGCTTGCAAACCCTCGGAGCTTTTCCCACCTCCTGTTCTGAGTCCATTCGATACCATTTGAGAAGCTCAAGGCCTCCTCCCCATTGAAACCTTTCCTGTTTCCCACAGCCCTACCCACGTTCCTGCCCCGTTCCAGCAACCCCACCCTTAAAGCCCCCGCTGTGCAGGGCAGGGGAAGGCCTTGGCGGGGTGGTCCCAAGCTCTGGGCCCAAGAAACTGACAATCACTCTTTCCAGGTGAAGAGAACATTCCCATATCAGCGTGTGCACTGACCTATCAAAGAGCGTCTGACAGGCCAGGACTTGGAGAAACTACACATCCAGCCCGGAAAAGAGCTATGGCCCACAATACAAAGCTCAATTTCTAAAACACTTCAAGTCCTTGCCGCTTTTTACTTAAGTGACAAAAGCGGTCCACAAGATTATGGATATACTATGATCCAACTATGTAGGAAAAGTACACATGAGAAAAGAAAATGTAGGAAAATTAGATCTAGATATGTACATTTTAATTTAAAAACTGCCAATGAAATAATGGAGGTTTTCCTTTTAACTGGCTTGCAATTTTTTTCTTTTAAAAATGGTCATCACTTTCATAATTTAAAAAGCATGTCAATGCTAGCACTTACTGTTTTAAGCACCCCCGAGGTGGGTGTACACAGTCCTGTGGCTGTGGGACCCCCGGACAAAACAGTCAGAGGGACTGGAGACACAGACCGGGACAGCCGGCGCCAGGCCGAGATCACAGCGGCAACAGCACCGCCTTGCGGAGGGTTCTGCTCTGCTGGGAGCAAGTCCCAACCAACCAACCAACCAGCCAACCAACCAACCAACCAACCAACCAACCAACCAG